>JAJONR010002360.1:0-110404 GCA_029582245.1 Solanum etuberosum | reverse complement strand
AGACACATGGGGAAACTTAAAGTTTGTTATAAGAATGAGTGAAAATGAATGCTTCTTCCCTTCTTCATTGGGAGGAGTATGCCCCCCCCCCCCACACCCCACCAATTAATGTGCTTTCCATCACAACTCTATTAAAATCCATCGAGGAATATGCCGGCAATGCCAAATATACAATTCACCAAGTAATCGCTCCGTTCAACAATAGTTGTCCATCATATTATTTTGAGATATTTAATAATATTTATCTATTTTATGAAATTAATGGATAATTTTACACTTAGGTTCTAATTTACTCTTATCATTAATCATAATCATTTCCCTATTATATTTTTCAAGACATTATATTTATTATATTCAAAGGGTGATATAGTGGACAACTATTGTTAGACAGAGAAAGTATTTTCTGTGATCATAATAATAGCACGTCATACAGAAATTATGACAATTACAAATTATGACAGGGATAAATTAGATTATTAAAAAAATTATAATCTTTATTATGATTTGATCAAGTGATCTACAATCTATCAATGATTTATTGTACGATCGATGGATTCGAACGAGTTGTTATAATAGGCATATTTTGTTCCTCCTAGCTCCTCTAATTTGCGACTAATATATTTGATGTTTCCCTCTGATCTTAAATATATTGTTATTTGTCAATACACAACTTTAAAAAAAAAAAAAAGGAATTACTACAAATTTTTTAGTTAAACAATAAAAATTGTTGCTAATAATTTTTTTTAGGTAACAAATTAGCGATATTATCAACCATTTATGTTAGCTATGGCGATTTAGAAACAGTTTTTATTCACAATGATTTCACTCATATTAACATTTGCATTTGAAGATCAACATAAGACATGGCCGGGGAATATTACTAGCTTAGTTTGTTTGCTACCTGAACTCTCACCTTGTTGGTGAGAATTCGATTCTCCACATTGTAATCTCCTTCCGTTTCCCCTTCCCCTACCCCCTACTTTTATTTTTATTTAAAAAAAAAAAACATAAGACATGACAAACATCTCAACAACCTTCTTCCATTTTATCCTTGGTGTATGCCTACTTGAACATAATTTCTTACGTGTTTTATATGGCTGATACAATATATGACAATATAAAACATGCGTTTTGTGTAACACTAGCTAGCTATCTCATTATGTGTTTTGTGTAACACTAGCTAGATATCTCATATTTTAACTCTAGATTATTATTTTTTATCCTTTTGGTAACACATTGTAATAAATATATAGTAGATTCGTCATCGTATACGTAGGGTATATCTTGTATTTGCTTTCTTTTTCTTATTTATTGAGTGGCTTTAATTTTTGTGTGTGGATAGTTCACCGACAGTTTTAGTACAAACTAATTTAGTAGTAAAACAGTACCCAAAAAGAAATGTTACACGTTTCTATATTTTTTTATTATAAGAATAATAATCTTGGAAGGCTGAATTTGTGTCATGCAAATGGAAAACACTTATTAGCTTATTTGGTGGAATAATAAACTAGAGATGAAATATCAAAAAGTCATGGTCAATGTGTATGTGTGTGATCTCAAAATTTGCTCAAATGGGAAGTTCTGCTATTCATCTATTAAGCATTTACTTCTAGCTTTGACTCTTATTTGTTTTAATCTTATGTTATTGTCATACAAAAACAAAACAAAAAACGCCAAGTTTTGTTCTGATTCGTTTCTTTAAAAAAAAAAAATTAGGGTAAGAGAAGAGGAAACAAGGAAAGAGATTGTAAGGTGGAAAATCGAATCTTGATCAACAAAGTTAAAAAATTCAGATAGTCAATCAACTATTTTATTAAGATTTTCCTAATCGTTTCTATATTAATATTACAACAAATTCAAGGACTACAACAATTTTTGCAAAAGTGCTACTCTCTTTACAACAAAATCACCAACAATAGTCATAGCTCATCTTGCACAACTTCTATTAGCGTACTTGTTAGATATGCTCCTTGTTGAGATGTATGCTCCTATTATTTTACCATGAAAAGCAAATTTATTAAGCACGTCCATTGAATTTGTGCTTCTATTTTGCGCTCTTCCTCTTAAATTATTAAAATTTAATAAAATATATTCAGTATAATTCTGACATGACAAGAATAGTAACATAATTTGAAATATCTCGTACTCGTGTTGAATGTTTTAACTTGATATATATAAATAATTTATCAAGAACCAATAAACAAAAAAAAATATTATAATACCAAACTCGTAATCGTAAAATACAAACTCTAAGGAAAACAATATTAGAAAGACTAAGAGAAGTACTGGGGTTAAGTATTAATAAAGACTTGTTGATATTATTGTTTGTTTGTATATATTTTCTTTGTCTCAAAATACTTATGACATTTTTTATTTACACGCTTCTTAAGAAAATATTAATTTAAAGAAGTATTTGATTATTTTATCCTTATTAGTTATTTGTGTCTTAATATAATTAAATCTATCTTTATTGAATATCTATTCTATTTATATACTGTACTTCAAAAATAACAAACATTTTGACACATATATTTTTAGTAAGAACGACAAGTATTTTGAGACGGAGACAGTATAGTAAGAATGATAAGTATTTTGAAATGGAGAAAGTATAATAAAAACGATAAATATTTTGAGACGGAGAACGTATATCAGCTGAAGCAAAGGCAAGTTTTTATTGAGAGTTTGTAGTTTGAACAGTGTATTTTCCTTTACCTAAACCTAGGTTGGCACACGAGTCTACCAATTTAGGAAGTTTTAAAAATAATACATATGTAGAGTAGAGTACCAATTATGGTTGTAAAATTAAAAATAAAATTTGGAATCTAACAGAGTCATCCTAGGAAAGGTCGAGAAGATATGGGACTTACTGTTCAAATCTTTTAAAAAAGAATAAATACTAGTAATTTTGCCCTCCCCATACAATCCTGCTAAGCATCAACATTTAATTCAGTTTCAACAATTCAAAAAAGAATCTGCAAATAATTCTTAATTTTATCAAGTTTTAAGCACAAGAGGACAAGTGAAGAAGAAGGAGAAAGTCATCAGATACAGTGTGAAAACAGATACCATTATGAGATATTGACTTTTAGGGGTCCAGTGAATGCAATAGGGTTCACTGCTCCCAATTTAGTGCAACGAAAATGACACTCTTTTTACACTATTTTAGTATACATTGAGAGTTTCATATTTGAGCTTTCGAAATTCCCTTTCAGCAACTCTTATTCTAGGTAAATTTAAATTAATCAAATTAGTAAGTTTTGAAAAGATTGTATCTATGGTTTTTTTCCAAAGCCCCATATAAATGCAAGTAAATTAATGGTTTAGACAAGAAAAGACTGCTCATATAGCAAACACTTTTCATCTCCAATTCTAAGGTGTGGGTTCGAGTCATCAAGATAACAAAGCGAAAAAACTAAAATAAAAGAGTGAAAGATTCAGTGGGTTAGATCCTCCAACCCAATCATGCAATGGTTGTAACTGAGCCAACTTAATGTGAATTGGACCACACCCATGATATAACCAACTCACAATTAATTAGGTGATTGAGCCCACTATCAAATAAATGGAGTCGTGTAAGTAAGTAGTAATTGTAGCACGCTAATGAGTTATAAACAAGATTCTATTAAATTTACTGTATCGTGTCATATGATTCATATTTCATGTAGCTGCTGCACTGATCCAAGGATAAAATATTCTTAAGGAAACAAGTACTATATCAATCAATATTCTTGAGTGTCTAAATTAGTTGAATACTGAATTTTGTGCAGCAATCCAAGTACACATATAAGTTAATCTTGAGAGTGACAATACTTAAGAGGATCACTAGAAAATAAGTTGAAAAAAGTGGAGAGCATCATCATGATGAAGAAACTTCCTTCCATAGACAGCTAGCTAGCAAAGTATTAAAAAAAAACTACTTACATCGAAGTTGATGAAAGTGAAAAAAATGGCAGGTGAGGTGGGCATGGCTTATGTTACTATGGGGGAACAAAGGACCTGTACAAAGGAGAAGATGATACTTCAGTAATAGAAGAAAAGGAAAATATATGTGGGAAGTGATGAGGATATCACATGGGTTGGTAAAGTTTGTGTTTTTTACCCTTTCTCTTTCATGCTTATCTCCTACCATAGCCCTACCAATAGCTTTTACTTTTCTCTATTTTTCTAATTCAATGTGTTTATTCTTAAAAGTCGTTAAAACAGTCTCTTACCGAGCGACCTTTTGATGCTCTTCTTGCAGAAGAATCCAACATCTCAAAAGACAAGTGGCATAAAGCTTGCATACAAGAGCAAGGCATCAGCATTATGTCATGAAGGAAGTAGATGATTTCAGATAAACACAATAGGGATTAACTGAGAGATGCTCTAATCTGTGCATAATACCAGAGGGGAAAAGATTCTGTTTTTTATTTTCTTGGCTGTATTTACCAAACCAACAAGAAACTGAGAGTATTATCTGAAACCAACAAACAAGATCCAATCTGGTTAACAGCAGATCAAACAAATTTACAACTTTCTTCATCTGCTTACCCATTCTTACTACTATTTTGACTTTAATCTAAACTCCAGAGAAATCCCATTTCTCCTGACACAAACAAAACAACTCCTTCAACTAACAGAAAAGAAAGGAACATGTCATATGAAAGTGATAAAATGGAAAAAAAACTTAGACACACTGCTGTCAACCCCATCTAGCAGTGTTCTAACGGCAAAAGCCGTATACAATAGGCTGAGAAAAATGAATATTATCACCGAAAAAGGTCAATGATTATCCTCACGGTGAAGTTTCCCGACCTAGACTTATGGAAGGTAAACTAAAAATTAACCTCCAGTTGCTCCATTCGTCACCAGGAAAAATGAGCTCCAACGCATTCTGTTGGATTCTGTTTTCAAGAGAATAAGAATTCATACAGGCTAAGGAAGAACCTGAGAATCATTATGCTCTATTTACAGATAAAGATGTAGATATTCAACCAACTATTTATGACTCAATTAATTAGCTCCTAAATAACTTCTAGTGTGTTAGTCCATCAGCAACCCCCTCTTTCCGTATAAACAATTGACCAGCGTCTGTTCCTAGTAGGTTAGATTTCCACCTTCCAGCTATCGTGAGTTTTCTCTAGCGCTGCAACCTTAGCCCGGTGAGTGGCAAGTGAAATTGCACTCTTTCCCCTTTCATCTTGAGGGAGCTCACATGCTTCACTTATAGACCCTGATTTCAGATCAGCTGGTGGAATAAAGCAGTCTACTGATAATCCTGGAACGTTAAATGCAACCTCTTCAATTGTCCAAGCTTCTTCCATCCTAGTTTTGGTATGACTCATAGCCATCTCCCCAAACCGGAAAAGTGTGACTACAGAACGCCCAGAATGAGCAATCATGATACCTTCCACAGGGCGGTAATCATCTAAGAATGAGTTGATCGTTGTCTCCCAGTAAACTGCATCTGCTCCGTTAGACTGGATCCTGGTGAGATGTGAATCCTCCATGTGAACAAGAAGACCAGTCTTCTGACTGAAGTAGCCAAACAAGACATGCCTTATGATCTCCGCTGGTCCTTCACTTCTGGCCTTCAATGTGTGGGGATCAGCACAGAGCTTCAGAATGAAGCAGTCCTCCCCATTGATCTTCTTCTCTCCAATGCATCTTGCGTTCGCAAACATACTGGCAGTAGATCTTGGATCAAGACCCTGAAAAAAATAAGATCAAATTCTGAGACTAGTAAAAGATGAAATAGAACACTGAAAAGTAAAATACCAACACAGGGACCAGTTAAAGTTGTTGTATTTGAATGACAGTGAAGTGCAATCATGGATCACCTGAAGGGCTCGTCGTAGTGGCCTAACAGTTCCTTTTGCAGTATGCGCACCAAGCCAAGGTGTATGTCTCCATACAAGCTTGCCATTGCAACCCGCATGAACCTTGCTTCCACCAACCGCAAGCTCCACATACCACATGTCAGGATTCATCTGCCAGAGTACAAATCCACCAGACTCAGCAGCTCTAGCAGAATTCCTACTCTTTACCACCTTTGTTGGGGTTTCAAATTCAGAAGCTAACATCTTCAGTTTTCCCATAGCATAGGCATTCTTAATTGAGCTCTGTAGCTTTTGCCCACCTGATGCAGCAGTATATTGCTGCAATATGTATTGAGCAGATGATGTTTCCTGCAAAATTACAATAATGAGGATCACAGTCAAGTTTTCAACATTTCACAGTATGCAAAAAAACCAGAAAATCCACATTCTCCCGGTAAAAATGATAGAAAACATTAAACAGGAACTCCGTTTCATATAAAATTCGTGGGCAGCCCATGAGGGACCCGTTAACACACAACTTCATTACTTGGCCCCAGCAAATGCAGAGCAGTGTGGAACCAAATTGTCATATGAACAGTAAACTTAAAATACCCAAACAAATAAACAACATCAAAGTAGTTGTATCTGCCAAAATTAAGTAAACATAACACTCATAATCATGTATGCAAAGAGGGACCCTATTAAAACATCACTGCTAACTTTTTAAAATAAAAATTTACTATTAAAATAAAGGGGAACAAGTACACCTAAAAAATTTGAGCTCAAGTTAACAAAAATGGCGTTTTGCAGATAATCATAAATAAACTTACGATGGGTGTGTCTTTTATGCTGAGATGAGGCAATGGATCACTGGTACTAACGTGCACAGGGGCGAGAGGAGCACCCATTACACCCAGCAAGAGTCTCAGATCAGACCTCTTAGAGAATGCAGTCGATGCTACCGAGGGTGTCCTGGAGAGCTGCCCTTTCATCCAATGGCCTAAACCCGACCCGACCCGCTTCGAATCCCCGACTTCACCTCCGTCCGGATCCGGACCTTCCATCAATGGCGTCAGCGTCTCCCCTAACGGTCTCAAACTCCCTGATCTTGATATCAACTGTTCGTGATTTGGAGCGAAGTTGCTACTGCTGTTACTCTTCTTCCTCCGAAGCAAACTCGTAATGGGTGACCCACTTCTCGCCGGACTCCTCGCTCTTGACCTCCCCGGCGATAACCCACGCACTACCTCTTCCTTTAACGCCGAGAAGAAACCTTGTTTTCTCTCCATTTTCCAAGAAAAGAAAACCCCAACACTTCCTTCCTCTATCTCCTTCCACCAAACAACCTATATCCAATTTTTTCAGAGGCAGAAACAACAACAAGAAGAAGAATTTATGGTTATCATGGATGAAATTTTCAGCTGATAAAACACAGAAGAAAAAGATTCCTGGGGTTTAGATAGAAAAGATATAGGGTATAGCAAAAGTAGCAGAGATTATAGAGTGAGTTAAAAACTGAAAGGTTGTGAGTGGAGAAGGAAGTTGAGAAGAAAAAGGAGGTTAAAGAGGAAGGAGAGAGGAGGAGGAAGACTGAGTAGAGCAGTGAGAGTGACAGTGTGAATACGACTTGAGCTAAAATGGGAAAAAAAGGATAAATCATAAAAGCAGTATTTTGCTGCTTCACACTATGGTATGTGGTGCGATAAATAATGAAGTTGTTTTTATATTAATTAAATCAGAGGTCTCCGATATCTTAGTTATGAAAAAGTTTTTTTTTTTTGTAAAGAGTATCTTTCCTCAAATGGGATCGATACGGTGTAAAATTAATTAATCAAATTTCAATACGAGTATTCAACATCAAATGAAAAATTACCGGAGGAAAAAAAAGTGGGAATTCATGCTCAGCTACCATTCCCTTCACGCGCTATGCTTAGTTAGGGGAGTCCCTGCTGTACATCCTACTTCAAAACATTTGATTAATTAGTACTAGAGTAGTAATTAATGGTTTCTTATTAGTATATGATAATTAATCAATTAAATGTTTAGAGCATGATTTAAAAGTGGTAAACAGTAATTTAGCGAAGTTAATCCAGATTATTTCGTCTTTGCCACGTTACATCTAGCGCGTGGCTTGACTCTCCTAACGGGATTTTTGGAATATTGTTCTATTAATTCTGGTATATATTGAAGTTAAGAAGTTAAAATTCCCAGTAAATAAGGTAAGAAATGTTCTTTTAACTTCTTTATTCCTTTTGTTAAAAACGTGATACTCTTGAATAATTATTTATTTATTTGCCAAACCCCCAAAAATAACTCTAATATTGTAAATTTAAAAAATTAAAACCAAAACTAAACTCTTCGGGGTCCGTATATACTAGTTAAATTTTATGGGTATTAATAATATAGTTATTAGTTATGGAAATTTGAGGAAATGGTTTTTAAAAAATTGATGAAATCAAATCGTATCGAATCTATTTAAAATCGAAAGTTTTAATATAAATTTATAATGATATCAAATAATTATAATTGATTTTTTATTTTTTTTGTAAACAATACCAAAAGAATTTTAATTGAAACAAACATATGCATACGTATATGTATGTATGTGTTAAATTTAAAATGTAACTATGTAAGTATTTGGGCTAAATTTTGGTTAAAATGAGTACAATATCAAATCTAAAACTTATTGTGAACACAAAATTAATTCAATCCATTAATATTAGTGGGAGGTTACTAGACTTTGAGGTAAAATTTCCAAATACATAAGAGTCAGAAAAATTAAAGAATAACCATTATGTTAAAACGGCAAATTATAATAATATATCAAGAAACACTTTTAAAAATACTAGAAAATAAATGTAAAAAGAATATCTTCCTATTCTTTAACAAAAGTTTTATATTATTTGTCCCTTAAGAACAACGATTAATATGAAGATTTTAATGTAATAATTGTATTAATTGATATTTAGTATTAACTTAGTAAAATCTTGAAAAATAATTTAACGAATAAATAATTAATGTTATAAGTAAAATAGTGAAAATATAATTATATATTTTTTAATATGCTAAAAGTAATAAATAAAAATAAACGAAGAACCTTTGGTAATAATGGTGAAAGTTTTGATTACTTGTTCTTTTTTGTTTTCTCCTACTCTGCCTAGAAAAAGACTTGAAATCTTCGTATTGTTCTTTAGATTGCTAGGCAAAAAAAAAGAGTAGAAATTGCATGTGAGCTATGTTTCACTTAACAAATTACAATATCTATTTATAGACCAACACCTTTCTCCAATCAAAATTACGATGTATCCAATGGATATGCACACTTTTAGAAAATATTAAATTAACCTATCAATTTTTAAATATTTTTTATATTTCAATTTTGGTATTGCGATATTTTGATATGATATTTTGCAAGTAATGTTTTTTTTTGCACTCGGTATAATATTTAGAAGGGAAAATTATAAAGAATAATAAATATTTAGCCTATATTAGGTACTACAGTTTAAGAAAATTGTAATTCGCGGCTATAGTTCTTTCAAAAAAAAAATTGGTTTAAAAAAAAATAAAAAAATCTTCCAATTTTCTGCTATACTCCTGATTTATATAATTTGTCTGATTTGTATAAATTCAAAATTTGTATATATTTTGTTCCTGATTGTAAAAATCCATAATTTTGTATGCTTAACCTAACTATTTGTATACGATTTATGAAAAAATCATAATAAATTATCTTGTTTGTATATTGACATGCAAATATACAAACGAAATTCTGAAAGATTTCTAAATGTACAAATACAAAATTTGTACATACTTACCCTATTTGTATATTCGCAAGTAAAATATACAAATGGGTAGAAATATACAAACCGCAACCTCCATGCAAACGAAACTATAGCTATGGAGCGCAATTATTACACGGTAAATATAGAGCCTCATTAATTATTATAACTATTATATTTGTTATTTCTGAAATTTTCTCTATTTAGTATGATTAAAAATATAAATATCAAAACTTTTAATTATATATACAATATATATAAATATATCGATATACATATCAAAAAGTAAAACTATATCATATCGAAATGTTCAAAATCATTCCATATTGTACCATAAACACCCCTAAACAGAGGCGTACCCACGTGTATTCGTGGGATGCACATGCACCTGTTAACTTTGAAAATAATCATGTGTATATATACATATCTATTTTGAAAAACTGACAGAAAGTAAATATAATCAATAGTGTCCCACAAAAAGCATAAAAATTAATATTGGTACACTCAAAATTTTCAAATTCTGAGTTCACCTCTGCCCCTAAATTTTATCATGATCTTAGTTATATCTAAATAAGAATAATAAAATTTCAGACATGATAGGTATAAGTCAGTTGTCAAGATATTCTATAACCTAACTTTGTACAACTAGCCAAATATGTGGTTTATGAATAAATTAAGATTATATAGCGGCTTGAACTAACAAATTGAGCTTTAATTGAAGCAAGAAAAAAAAGACGTCACATCATTTGACATTTTTTTTAAGTGCGTTTTACATTAATTATTGACATATTTTACTTGAGACGATTATTTATCAAGAATAACTTTTCAACATATTTATAATTTATGAAGTTATACTGAGCATATTATTATTATCATTATTGTTGAAACTAAAAGAATGAACTTGACACATCGATTCAATCAAGTGACATGTTTGAACTAACGTTAATTAAACATTTGGTCAAAGCATTTTTGAACTAAGTAAGAGACTGGGTCCTACTACAGCTAAGTGCTTAATTTTTAAATACTGTTTATAAAACTAACTAACTATGTTTACAACTGATAATGATAAGTTAAATATAGTTGCCCATGTGAAAAATGGTCTAGGGCCCAGTTAAAAGAAATCTGAACTTGCAATCAGACAACTTTTGACCATTTCATGATGCTTTTTTTTTCTCTTATAAAAATAATTACTATTATTTTACCATTACTTGACAATTTAATTTTTTTTTTTGTTTGAACTCAAAACTAAGATATGGTCACAGAACTCGATATCCAGCGCAAATGCTTATGTCTTACTAATCCAATGCATTAATTATTAATTAAAGGGATTTGTGATGAAGTAATTTAACGTCACAGCCAAAAACTCCCAAACTTTAGGGGCCCAATTAGCGCGTTTTATTAACTTTATTCACTAATTTTATTTTATTTTTGCATACAGCTAATGAAGCATTTCTATTTTGTGACATCCACTATACTTTCCCACAAAACATTGAACTTTACTTTATATGTTTTTAGCTTACCTTTTTTGCTACGAAAATGACAACATGTTCTTTTTATAACAATTCATTTAATTAATATATTCAAGATATCCATTGGAGTTTTAACAGGTTGGATGTTGACATGTTATTGGGCTAATATTGGAGAGAATAGTGCGACTCAATGACTCCAAATATAGCAATCTATCCAGTATAATTTTATAAGTATAGCCAGAAAAAGGGATATATATAATCTTACTCCTATGTATGTCTATACTTTCATCTCAAATATTTTTAAAAAAATTGGCGATAGAGAAATATGCAAATTTGGAGTTCATATAAGAAAATTGCATTATTTTTTCAGAAAGTAATATAGTAAAGGAGAATAAATTCAATTTTGTTGTGTGAGTTGAGTTATGAGTCATTGTTCGCCAATTTTGACCTATGGATGAATTGGATTCTAACTCATCTATAATTTCTGTCTAAATTTAGCATAATTATCTATTTTTCACCTATGTTCTTAATCATATTGATATATAATATAACGATAATGACCAATTTAAGAGCTAATTTTTATGGTTAAGCCAGACACTTTCCAACGGTTAAAATTGAAAACTATCTATTGTATCGTAATTTAAAATTTTATATATTTGCAAAATTTAAAATTTCATGACATTGTTTAGGAGCTTCGTCTAAGAATTTTGAAAGTCATGATATTGACTATTTTTCAAAGACATAATTGAAATATGATTACTAGCACTATTAATTAGATTAGTTTTTAATCCGCGTGCATCACAAATCCCTTAAATTAATATACTGTCAAAGTTTACCTATACTTGTGTGTTGTTTTAAAAATAAATTTTCATTTTTATTTGTCATTTCTAATCTATCAAGAAAAGATTTAAAAGAAATTATTTTACCTTCAACAATATTAATTATATATTCCACAAATTATTTCTTAAAATCTAAGACTATAACATCAATTAATATGAGTAATATCATAGGCAGACATACATGTATAGTTGGGGGTGCACGTGCACCCGTTAACTTAAAAAAAAGTCATCTATATATATATATATATAGAGAGAGAGAAAACTAGTAGAAATAGAAAATATAAAAAAGAGTGCACCTTTAAAAGGCATTGGACTGCATTTGGTCCGTTGAAGTAAGGGAATCCACCCCTGCGAACCTAGGGTCGGTTCCGGCCAACAACCCATTTGCTAAATAGGGGGTTTCGAACTCATGACCATTCAATAGCTAACAATAATTAATCAAATACGATATTATCCGTTAGACATCATTTAAAATTTCACTAATACTTAAATTAAGATAATATTGGTGCACCTAGACTCTTTACGTCCTAAGTTCCCCTCTGAGTAATATGATAAAATATTTATATCACTACTATAATTTTTTAAATGATTAATATATTATTAATTATTATTTTTTTAAAAATCGTGTAAAATTTAAGTGAATAAATAAAGCAACTTGGCCAGGCAAGGTGAATCTTGAAGGGATTGTTAGATTGGGCAGATTTACTAAAGAAGATAAAATTTATTAAATAATATTTTATTGCATAAAAGGTCTTAGAAAATTTAGCATATTGGCACATGACATAGTGTGGCCTTCTACAAAGTGTGATAGAAAAATTAGTAATTATATAATGAGAACCTAGCATGGGGACCAAAACATAAAAATACCACATCATGAGATAATCAAAACATAAGTACTAATCATCATTTAATTTTCTTAATTAACATTTAATCAAGCTTTCTGGGTCCTCTTAGCCCCAAATCTAATTAAATGTCACTTTCTTTTTAAATTCTTTTGATTGTGTGTTTATTAAAAAGTTACATACATTTATAACAAATAACGTTTTATATCAGTATAAAATATGTGTTTGCTGCTCAAGAGATAAATATTTCACGTTCAATTGCCATCATATGCGAGTATTGTTCAAATTTATATCAAGGAATTGAACATGTAATGAATTTATTTATTTTAATTTTTGTGGTGGACTGCATAGCTATCCAAAAAGATGTGAAAAAACAAAAGAGGACCAATTTTATTTTGTGTATAGGCAATAATTGAAGAATTCGAGTTGATAATGCTTTTTATGTGTACTGGTGACCATTTATTTGCGCAGAGGCATAGATTTGCATGTTCCGCCGTTTATTTTATTCTTTTGTTACTAATTTAAGATTTAAATTCGGAATTATTGCGTTAAGTGATAAGTAATTGTTCAGTATTTGTTAAGGAGCAATTTATCTCAATATGAAACTTTTTAGTTTGAATCACAATTTAATTGTGGGCTCAGAACTCAATATAAATATTGTATACCGAATAAGAATCGAACAAAATAATAATATAAAATTGCAACTTGGATATACATTACTTCTCTTCTTATTTTGATGCTATAAATCTCACAAATATAACTTTAGATTGAAACATGAATGTGCTCAATGTGACAAGGGTATGGCAGGTTCATGGTATGCAATATGCATGTTTGTAGAGTTATAAAATGTGAAGTTTTAGTACTAAAAGAAGCAACTTTTGGAATGTGATTGAAAATATTGAAGCATGCCATACCTTTGTCACATTGAGCAGGTTCAATGATAAGTAATTGATTTTTTTAAATAAAGAATACCAGAAACTCCATTCTCATAGCCCCCATAGATATGATGAGATTGAAAATATTGTAGAGCATAAAATTAGAAAAAGGCTGTAATAATATATATATATATATATATATATATATATATATATATATTTATTTTTGGCGTAGAAGCATATTATAAGTATTTATTTGAGGTCACATGGAAAAAGATTTGCTTCAGATTTGCAAACATATTCCAAGATCATCAGCATCTTTGTAACGAATCTTATGAGTTAAAAAAAGCTGTGTCCAAGCTGCGCTATACCTTGGCGAATGTTACTCTGCTACTGCTAAGTCAACTCTGCTATCATGACATTTACGACTCAGAGATTTTAAATTCGAGTCTTTAATAAAAAAAATAATATTTTATCTCCGAAGTAGGGTTTTTCAACATGAATTTGTATTAGTTGAACTCCAAATCAAATATTGAACATTACATGGAAAATCATATATACATATATGTGTGCATGTCACAAACATGATTTGCTTTCTGTTAAGAAAAATACTTATTTGCATTCAATATTTACAAATTAAATAAAGTAAGCGCACTCAAATTAAGTGAGAATATATATCATTTAATCATTTGATTAAATGACATAAGCAAATCCAATAGATCTCAAATCCAAATCTTTTGATCAAGCATAAAAGAATACTTACCTTTTATTATCACCATGTCAATTAAATTTGGGCAAAGTTTTGTTTTTTCCCATAATTATTAGGTATCCTTCCCAGTATGATTGATTGATTTATGTTATTGTTGGAAATATCAGCTGAGTTGGGTCCATCTATAAGGAATGTTGATTAACCCGTTAATTCAATAGCTTATTATCCTTTTAAAATCTAATCCTATTGTATAAATACACTATTATGAAGATAGAAAAACATATATACTTGCCTTAGATATCTGCTAAAGTTAGTGAAACGTTCTATATCCCTAAAGAATATTTAGGTACTAGATAAAAAGAGTTCATCTCGATGATCGATGACTCGAATAGAAAAATTCATAAGTCTCCATTCAAAATACTACAATTACTAATTAAAAGTGCTCTAATTCACACTTGATGAGCCTTACTGGCACGATCATAATCGTTTTATCTGACTCTTCATAAGACGTGAATATATATTTCTAAAATATGGTACATATAATACATGTAACATGTTTCTCTTTGTACCAAACTATAATTGACATGGCTTACGTTTTCACGTGCATATCCATTATTGTAACATTTCTGATTGAACTTGTGATCTTTTTATTCTCGTATTTCTTTGTTCTGATTATAGAATGTTTGGCTCTTAGTTTCCATCATGCAAGCAAAACATCAATAAATTGATAAATTTATATTTATATATATATGGTGGCCCTTTGGTAAATCACTTGAGTCCAAACAGTTCCCCCTTTTTAGCAGTCAATGAATGAGAAAACACATAAAGAAGTGGGACGCTAATAGATCTCTTAATTTATCACTTGTCCTCATAATAATATTAGTGGGGTATGCCCCCTTCTTTTCTTACTTTAAGAGAAGAGGGGTCACTTTGGACAAATTATTTTTCTGTTCCTTCAAAACCAAGTCTTCTCATTTCTTTTTGTTTCTTAATTCATTACTTCTTTTCTTGTAATTCTAAATAAAATTTGAAACCTAAAGTATGTTATTTACTCTGATCTTGAAGTACTGATATTGATCTCAAAGCTTGGAGTGCTTATGGAGGAGCATGTGTTAGAAATCATCACCAAGCCTTGAAAGCACTTATTTATGATAATTTTAATTAGACGTTGTGAATTTTGAATTGAGTGTGTGGTTATATATGAACTTGCAACTATGGTTGGATCCACATTGTTAACAACATCTTGAATCTTGATCACTCGTCTAAACAAACTTAGTACTATTATTTACATTAGCTTTCTCTGTTTCAATTTATATTTTATAAGATTCTTATCGATGTTCAAGATAGTTAGAATTTTTTCAAAAAATAATAAGTATCATTTCGCAAAGAGAAATGGTATTTGAGGTAAAAACTTGACCATATTGATGCCAGAAACAAGTATAAAAAGATGAGTGAAAGAAACATATAAAGGTACATATTATCTTGAATTTAATGTTCGATAAAAACTAAAACCATAAATTTTTAAATCAATGCATTCATGATTGCGATGTATGTAGCATGTGCAAGTAGCTAGCATATCACAATAATTTTAAGTTTGGTCGTTCTCGTAATAATATAATTTGACGCTACGATACTTAAAAGGAAATACATACACTATTAAGAAATAGTATTTATTAATTGGTGTTATTTACAATATTTCATTTCATGAACTAATATTGGGGTTGAAATTAAATTTCCATGACACCAGGGGTAACACTCATAAATCTTTTTTCATAGAATATGAGAAAAAGGTCTGTGAAGTTTATAAGTAAATTTTAATTTCCACCTCATAAATTAGATTTTGATATCAAAGTCAGGCTTGTGATACTTAATCTAAATTCAAAGACGACCCCTTATATGGACGAATTGTGATGGGCATGATTTTTAATTAAACTAGAAGTATATATTTTCTAAAATTAATCTAATATTTTTTGTTGATCCTCATATCGTCTACTCCAAAAAAGTTGAATGATACATTTAGTCGAATCTTGTACTATTATTTATCCACATAAATTGGTTCAATTCTCACCAAATACATATTTTTCTTCTTCCTTTAATAATGTATTCATGTGTTGAAAATCCTAAATTCACCTCTAACTCTTTAAATTAAACTATAATTTTCATTTTGACACCTTACTTAAAATTAGTATCTATGGAACAACACTTCAATATCTTTACGAGAGATCACTATTTGTTGACTCATCGAGTATATGAGGAGCCCTCCATTCGATTCTAGTATCCTAACTGGTCCCAAATGAAAATTACAACGTACACTATTATTTAGTACTTACTCCGATCATTTTTACTTATTCAGTACTTTAAAAAATAGTTTTTCATTTTTACTCAACATTTTTAATATATCAAGAGAACAAAATTATTTATACTATTAATCATTTTCTAAAACCTAAGATTATATCTAATACAGTAAAACCTCACTAAATTAATATTCGGATAATTAATAATCTCTCTAAGATAATAATTTCCTCCGGTCCCGACTTGGCCAATGGAAAAAATCACTCATTTCGATAAGATAATATATTTTCAGAAGACCCCTATATAAATATATGGCCCCATTAATATTATAAATTAATAATTCCTTAAAAGTACAAATATACACCTAAGAAAATTTAGTGAAATATAATTCTATTATGTTTTGTTTTTTGTTAAAATTTAAATCTAGTTGAAGCTCATCTCTAACTTTTCTTATTGCATCCAAAAGTTTCGGTGTTGTCTTTTCTAATTGCACCATAAAATTGTGAAGAATTCTAGATGCAAGTGTTTCCTTACGCGTAACTGGTTCCAAATGTATTGTATTATCTTCAACTTTATCATCAATATTGTTTTTCCAATGATATCCACAATTTGTTCTAATTCTGGACCTCTAAACATGTATCATTTTATCCATCCAATAGGTTATTAACATCCATTTTATCGCGGTAATCGAGATCATTAATCATAACCTCAAGTTCATGAATGACGTTTTCACAAGTGAGTTCTTTCAAATTCTTTGAGATTTCATCATTCCGAACAATTTTTTCGGTGTTGAAACACTCTTTAAATTAATAAATATTAGTTTATCGATTAAATAATATATCTATAAAATAATAATATTTTATGATCCCGTCTATATTAATTTAGAGAGGTTTTACGGTATATCAATCAATTAATGTGGATATTACGGTAAAATACTGTAATATTGATAAAAAATGACCCACTATAACAACCTTGCGTTAAACGCGGGATTAGCACGTGCGAGGCAGCTCGACGGCACTAGTTGAACTATTCATTGGTTCTTTTATCTTTTTTCTTTGCAAGGTGGAAGCATCACAATGGAATTTTCCTCTTTCTTTTTTGCTAACAAGTTGAGCTTTTTTTTTGGTCCCAGTTCAAAATTCACACTATGGAAAAGGTATATACGTAATAAAGTTGTTATCTACATGAACCTTATCTGGAACAATTGCTTTGTTTGTATGTATACTTGTTCTTTCTCATGGTTTGGTTACGCCTATTAAACTAATGACTTTTGTCATTCTTGCAGCAACTACCAATAGGAGCAAAAAGAAAAGGTCGAATACGAAATTTCCAATCCTAAAACACCACCGGCGGAGGGCTGCCGCGGTGTTTAGTTTAACTTCTCTATATTTTGACTTCTTTTCTTGACTATCTTATTGTAAAAGACGTGATCTCTAGTAGTCATTCCTTATAACTTTCTTTTTTCATTACTATGTTGATGATCGTGTACCTTTGAACATAATATTTCTTATGAAAAATCTATATTCACATCACTATTAGTAGCATGACCAAATATGGTAAAAAAAGTGCACAAAAGTGAGAACTAATCAGCATTTCAACTTCTATTCAGTCTTTCAATGCACTCTCCTTTATGAGCCTCATCCCTCAAGCCCAACTTGGCTATAAGTAGAACATTGCCCAATTCACAACACCTTTCCAGTTGAGTTAAGTACTCTAATTGGGCTGCACAAAGTAGGAATGAGGCCTTCTCTCATTTTAATCTGAGCCTGTAAATGATGTGTCCAAGCAAGTGGGAAGATTAATATCCAAATGCATAGAGACTAGAGAGGTGGAGGCACACGCAGTACATATTTTTTTTCTTCTCATTGGAGTAGAAATAAGAAGAGGTTGGAGATACAAAACTTTTGGCCATCAAATTTATCAATGTGATCGAAATATATATATAAGTTATATAATGATGATATATATTATATACAATTGTGCATATATATATATATATATATTATAAATTAATTAACGAAAGTGTTAATTATCCCTAGAAATAATTATCAAGCTATCAACCTAATTAGATCTATTTCTATTAACAAAAATTAAAAACTTATGCATGTGCAATAGGTATATAGGTCATTAGCATATAATTTTAAAATTTTGGACGTATTAATTATTATTATTTTTAAAAAGAAGCAAAAGTACTCCATTTTATTATGCTGAACCCAAAGAAGAAAGTATTAGTAATTTAGTACTTATTGATTGAAAAAACTGAATAGTGAGTAGTTATAATTTTTTGTTCACCTTCTTAGAATGGAAACTGATGCAAACAGCAAAAGAGAAAAAAAAACGAAAAAGAAAAAGAAAAAAATTGGAAAGTTCGGGATAAAAATAAAAATGAGAAGGGCTCAAAATCATATAAAATGCTGAGACAAATTAGGGAGACTTTTTGATTCCAAAAATTGCTTCTTCGCATGTAACGGCCAACTGTATCGGAGTAATCTAGTCGGTCTTCGGAACTTTGTAATAATCGCACTCACCGTCTTCCCCGCTGTTATCATCGGAGCTATCGCCATGACCACCGGCACCGATATCTCGTCCTTAGAAACAAGGTGAACAATTTCATTCTCTAATTTTACCTCATCACGTGTATATGTTTGCATTTCAATTTCATCAAATGTAAATCCCGCCGTGTCTGCTTTTGTAATCGCGGTTTTGCTCTACTGGAAACTAAAATTTATGACATTTATATACTATTTTTGTCGATTATGGAGATTTTTAGAGTTCAGATTGCGGCTCGTTGCATCCATTGATTCTGCTGTTTGATATTCTCGGTCCTTGATACTGAACTCACTTGTTTTTAGGTAAAATTATCTAATTTGGATTATCCACGCTAAACTTGACGCTAAATTAACTAGACCGGCATGAGATAGTCAGATAGAGAGTGATTTGTTGTCCACCTTCGTTGTAGCTGGTAGATATTTGATAACATTGTTTAACGCCAACCGATTTGCAGCTAACTCCAAGAGGTAGTGCTAAGGTCTGCATACCTCCCCAGACCTCACTCGTGGGATTTCATTGGGTATGTAGTTGTTGGCCATGGATTTGCAGGTTGATATATAATCATGCCTGAATATTAGTATCATTTTCAGCAGGAGGGATATACTGAAGCATCTGGTCCAGAAATTAAGATACTAGTGGAATTTCTCCATCTTATTCATGTGTCAAATAAGAGGGAAAAAGTAATACATTTGCAATCTACTTTCATCTCTGAAGACATGATATAAGAAGGAGAAATGACAAGTTTAAACAAAATGGAAAAGTAAATTTGATGCCTCGAAACTCTTAATCAACTTTGATCTCTGAAAACATGATTCTAAGAAAAAAAAATGACAAGTCTAAGTAAAATGAAAATATAAACCTTAATCATATTCCCTAAACTTTGACACGAAGCATGTTATGCCTCAGGCTGACTTCCAATGTACCAATGCTGGGTTGACTTGCCCTTCTATTTGATAAGATGGCTGATGCTTTATTTTTCTGTAAGTTTTATTGTTATTGCTTTGTAATGTTCCTGACAAAGGGTTTGGTATTTGCTATTTTTCTCAAATTGGGTCCAGGTACATGTATTCTTGTCAGGCTAGAGGAGTTCCACCTAATAAACAAGTTCTGTCAGCTCTTTTCAAGGTTTGTGATACTGTAGCTGTCCAGTGTTTACAACCATCTGAAATGCCGATTTTACTATAATTTCATGCTTATAATACTTGTTTTCACTTGCTCAACCTTTGATGTAGACATCTAACTGCTGAATATCTTCGGGAAAAAGATGATTTTCTTATAGAATCTATATTGGGGAAACATATGATTTGATATTTGTTTCAAGAAACTATTTTCTTCTAGATGCTAGATAAATGTATTTCCTGGTTTGGGTCCATAAGTGTGGCTAATGCATGATAAAAGGATATGCTTACTGTTACTTATTAGATGAGTTCCTTTATCCTTCTCAGTACTAGCCATATTTTTTGTGATTTTTGCTCCAGAATGTGCTGCTTGTTTCGTCATCTATGTAATTTGAAATCTTTCGTTCTTACTTCCCATATTGCAATCCAGGCCAAACTGAAAAAAGCCCGCCATGAGGTGTCTAGCTTAGTGATTTTGCTGGATGACATCAAGGATACTGATTTCCATCCACTGCTCGATTTGTTGACGGAAGCTGATCTTTCTGAGATTGATGCAGTAGATATTATAAATAGATCTGTCTGCATCCTGAGTTGGGAGTATCTTCTTGCTTTGGTGCGTGTTAGCAGTAGGAAGCTTCGAGTTGTTGATATCCAGGATATATTGTTTGGAAAGGACTTCTTGCTGTACGTATTGCCACAGTTGTATATTGTATTCCAACTCTTTGCCACAATTGATAATATGTTTTGCTTTGCCGCAGATGCAACCATATTTTGAATAAGTATATTTGAAAAAGTAAATAAAGAAACAAATGCATTAAACGGTAGGGATTGAACACACCTTTCAATTATGAAATATGAATTGCATCTGTCGGTTTCTTGCTAACATATAGACTATCTCATCTATTATTATACCTGTAAAAAAAAATTCCGCTTAGATTTCTATATTTACGTATTTCATGAGAGATGTTTTAGCTTTTACTAATATATACAAGAGGAATCAGCACATGGTACTAAATTTGTTTTACCTTTCTGGATGGGTTGGTTAAACTCATAAGAAAAGAATATGAAACTTTGATTCTGTCTGCCAATCAGAATTTACCTTCTAAGATTTGTAATTGTCTCAGAATATTAGGTACATGCACCATACCGGATTGTTTGAATAACTGCCATGAAGATGTTATGAAAAATGAAACTTTTATAAAGAAGATGTAAACTAAAATAAAATACCTTTAACTATTAGAAGAACCTTATTTACCAAAGATCAAGTTTGAAATCTATGGGCTTAGCAGGGGCGGAGCCAAGTGGGTGGAAGGGGTTAAAATTGTGTATATATATTTATAGATCTTGAATCTCCTTGGCTTCTTTGTGTGTTTATTCTTTTTATATTTTGAACCCCTTTACTGAAAATCCTGGCTCCGCCGTTGGCATAGCTGATGTAGATTGAAAATGTTTAGATCATACACTCGAAATATATTCGGAATTAGATTGAACCGAAGTAACAAGGAGAAAGTTGTTTTGTATCAATTATTCATTAGATAAGCATGTCACTATTTCAAAATCAAATGATTCTATAATTGATAATTTTCTCTTATAGTGTGCGTGTTTGTTTTTCCCCAGATTTTGACTGATGCATATATTGCTTTTTCTTTTGTTTTGTTTAGGCACAATGTGAAATGGATAGGTTCTCCTTTATGCAGTTATTAAGTTGTTGTGCATTCATTTCCTTTAGATGTGTTTTTCAGGGATCTTGCTCAACGCGGCTTACCATGCCAAATCCTAAATCTGAGGTCCTCCCATTTCCGAAAGCTCAACATGATTGGGAATTTTACGCGGATGCACACTCTTAACTTGGATTTCAGTGCATCACTTACGAATTTCCGTGAGGACTGTTTTACCTGCATGCCAAATTTGAAGTTCCTCTCATTGTGTGAGACAAGAATCACTAATTTATGGACTACCACTGCTGCACTTGCGAAACTCCCTTCCTTAGTTGAATTACGCTTTCAGCATTTCTTACAAGATGATGAAGCACGGAAGCATGCTGCATCAGATAGAAGGAATGATTACTGGGATTCAGATCATATGGAGACTAGTATTCATGATGAAGCACCGTCAGTTAGTGGTGAAAATATCATGTATAGGATTTTTAATGAAGAAGACCAATATTTGAATAATACTGATATGAATCTTGATGTGAGTAGCGAAACAGAAGATTCATCTGATGACAGTGAAGTGGACTTTTCAAGTCAGGATCGTGAAACGAGTTTCATGGAACTCTTGCATGATGTACCTCCTGGTTGGGAGGATCTGCTTAATCTGCAAAATGAGGTAACTACATTTATTTTTGTATTATTGCTGCATATATAACTTTGCATGGACACTTGACCATATTCCCCTTCTTATTTAAATTGGACTCTGAAGACCAGTGATATAGATAACAGAAATACATATTACTCCTTCTCGTATAGCTCTTTTCTCTATTTTCTTTTTCTTTTCCTCTGATCTTGATATCCAAAAAACTAGGGAGTTGTAGTTACAAACTATCCCATCTTTTAACATCATCATTTGTCTGCTTCTACGAGCTGCTAAAGCTTTGAATGCTAAAACTTGATTTCACTGCCGAACCCATCCCTCAGTGCCCCGTATTTGAGTGGAGGAAAATGACAATTGTCTTTTTATTGCACCATGACAGGTTTCTTTTGGAACGTTGGAGATGCAGGATGACGAAGAACAATTCTTCCGTTTGTCTGACACACGGCTTCCTTACATTACTCCAAAGAAGTGTATATCTCATAATCCTTCACCAATATGTTTTGAAAAATTCTACCGAGAGTACATGATAGCTTCACTGCCAAACCTGAAAATTCTAGATAACTTGCATATTAGGAAGGTTGACAGAGAAAAGGCCATATTGATCTTCTCAGAAAAATTTGAGCACCTACCATATAAGAGGAAGTATAAGGAGAGTGTTGTCAGCATTCTGCAAAAGCGTGAGATTAGAGCAAACCATACTCATGGGCCCTCTCCTAGGCGAAAGTCGCAATACTTTTATTCTAGGTCATTGTCTGCTGCAAAAGTTGGTTCTGTTGCTTGGCCTGCCCTTCGTCCCCTCTCGATCGTGGGCACCACAGCAAGAGATGATCAAAGAAGCTACCGACCACGTCAATTTGAGTATCATCCATCTGATGCAAGCCTTATGGTTTTTGGAACATTGGATGGTGAAGTAATTGTTATCAACCATGAGAGTGAAAAAATTGTCAGTTATATTCCCTCTCTTGGAGCAATGAACAGTGTTCTGGGTTTATGCTGGCTCAAAAATTATCCTTCCAAGGTATATCATGTAAAAGGTGTAAGCTATGACTGTATCTTGTGAAGTAATCACCCTGGGAATTGTGTTCCTTGAAATCCTAATCTGTGCGTACATGCTCCTTGCTGTTTCTCGTTTACGCCTGATACTATTTATAATTTAGACGCCCATCGTGGTTCATTTCTTGAATAATGTCATCCAAACACTGAATAATAATCCATCTTTTGGGCGCAAGCAGAGGTTGTAATTCTCAAGTAATATCGAAGGGATTTGCCTATATTATGGAAAGTCGATTTCTTTATGATAAATTGCCATTGGTCCCCCTGTTTCTTTCCATGAACTTTTCTACGGAGCAATTGTCAGCTGCAGTGTAAAAGATGCATTCGCCATGCATATTGTTTTTTGGTGTTGTAGGCTTAACCATGCCAAGTCATTGAACTTGAGCAGCTGCCTATTTTGATAAAAATCCTTATGTTTTTCTCAGGTCATTGCTGGTTCTGATAATGGTTCACTTAGATTATATGACATCCGGTTGATGCCTACAACAGCCACAGGCAGTCATCAGAGTGCAGGTTCAATTATGTTTGATGACTTTGACCAGTTAACGTCTGTTCATGTCAACTCTACCGATGAATTATTTCTTGCAAGTGGATACTCAAAACATGTTGCTCTGTACGACATTAGCAGTGGCAGACGGTTGCAGGTGTTTGATGATATGCATCGAGAACATATAAATGTCGTTAAATTTGCACACCACTCTCCATCTATTTTTGCCACTTCATCATTTGATCGGGATGTTAAGTTGTGGGATTTAAGACAGAAACCAAACCAGCCTTGCTACACTGCTTTAAGTTCTCGAGGGAATGTGATGGTTTGCTTTTCCCCTGATGACCAATATCTTCTTGTCTCAGCTGTTGACAATGAGGTAATTTATTATAAGTCAGAGGTTTTGTCCCATTTACCATGAATGATGCTTCAGATCCCTGCTGTTATTGTGCTTGTCTGGAGCTTTTTTGTGATCTGTCCCTGTTACAAAAATTTCAATGCATAGCACAGAGAAATCATATCACATAACATATTCTTATTAAAAATAACCATATTGAATTGCATATTCTAGTTCCTGGATTTCACCAAAAAACCTTGTCATCTTAAATGGACTTCCACCATCAACCTCGTATTCTTTAATCAAGGCTAGATGGTAGCGAGAGAACTGAGTTCAATCTGATAAAATCATCAAATTGTTGTTCAGAAATGATTAATTTATAATGTGGATACATATTTGTCCAAACCTCACATTGGAAGAGAAACATGGAGAAACGTCACCTACATGCACTAGCCGCTACACAAAGAATTGGCCAATGCAACAGGAGAAAAGAGACTTAAGTACTGGCTAAGCTCTACAGAATGAGGATTGATGTTTAATACCTACAGCAAAGCTTCTATTAAGGGTGACAGGCAGAGGACAATCGTTCAGGATCAGCTTCCTGGAATATCCCAGGCGGCATGTTCCTGTGAAACCAAAGATTGATATGCAAAAAGAGAGCAAGAACTTCTAAAAGAATTTTAGAAACTCTTATTTTATGACTCTTCTCTTACCTTGTTGTTAAAGGATCTATAAAGCTCTTAGCCAGTCGTTATTTACTGAGGAATAACTTCTTCTTCCCCTAATTTTCTTTGAGAAGTTGAAAGAACTTTGAACTTTGTTTCATAAAAATTATGGCCCACCATTCATGTGGAGGAGTTCTAGGACTATTCTAAGAGGAATATGTACCAAACTGACATAATACGAAGTAAAATGAAAAGATTTATGAAAGTATTTTTGTAATGGATATATTATATGCCGCAAAACGTCATCCTTTTCCAAGATTTATTGAGAAGATGGAAAAATTATTGGCAGGTGAAACAACTGTTAGCTGTTGATGGGAGGCTCCATCTAGATTTTAGTATTACTTCAACAGGGAGCTCTCAGAATTACACGCGTTCTTACTACATGAACGGAAGGGATTATGTCATCAGCGGAAGCTGTGATGAACATGTAGTCCGCATCTGTTGTGCTCAAACGGGTAGGCGGCTTAAAGATGTATCATTGGAGGTAACCTGGTTTATTGATTGTCACACTTCAATAACCTTCCTTGCTTTTCCATCATGTCTTACAAATTTAACTGATTCGACAACATGATGATTATCTTTACCATCATAATTGCCACTGGATGCTGTTTGACTTAGATTGTATCTTCATGTTTCTCAGGGAAAAGGTTCAGGAGCTTCAATGTTTGTCCAATCATTGAGGGGTGATCCTTTCAGAGTAAGTCCTCTTTTCACGTGACAAGTTTTTTCTACTTCTCTTTTCCTTTTATTTTTAATGTAAAAATGCATCTTCTTGGTTTTAAGCGAATTATATTCCTCTTTCCATGGGTCAATTAAAAAAATTAGATAGCAGCTTATACTAACATTTGGAATTGTAATTATATATCTAATAGCAGTCGGTAACCTATAATTCTGACCTAGCTGCATCACTGATTGTCCATGAGTGTTTAAATAGAGACTCGTTAGAAGGAAAATGAGTAGCTCATAGTTGATGTATATAATTATCCAAGGATTGTACCAGACAAAATTTAGAAATTTCAAGTTGAAGAAGTGAGCTGATCTTTCCACTGGTCTGCTTGTGAGCGACTAGCTAATGGGTCTTACATCATCAGTGAAGAGGGTCTGATTAGATTGTTTCAATCTGTCCAGAAATTGTTCTTGTGTGTGAGCGCATGGGAGAGAGATTTTAATGTTGAAAACATATTTTTATAGATCTAGAGGCTTTTGCTTCCAATCTATAAACATGAGGGGAAAAAAAAAGAGGTAAATTAGTATATACAGCACTTAAGTTTTTCAACTTATTTATCCCCATGAAACTGTCAAAAGGCTTAGTATCTTAATACATCTATTTGGATGGAAACATTTGGGTTAAAGAGGAAATTTCAAATGACATGATTTAAGTGTCATTTGAAATAAACACCAATTAGAAACTATCTGTGTGACTTAAGGACCTTTTTCCCCCTCAAATTGATGATCTAAGCCTATTAGAATGCAATACATAGTATCAACTTGTCCATCTAAACAGGTCTAGTGTGCCAGATATTTAGTTGGACCAAGCTAGAAGTTGAAATATCTTTCATGAAGCTTCTCATGCAAACCTTAATTTGACACTTGTCTTGGTTGAGATCAGTTCAATCAAGTGTTGAAGGCTGATACAGCAACAAGTCAATCCCTCAAATCGCAGAAGTGTACTGATATTATGTTGTTTTCAGGATTTTAGCATGAGCGTTTTGGCAGCCTATATACGTCCAAGCTCAAACTCAGAAATTGTTAAGGTCAATTTACTGCCTTGACAAGTCGATTTTTGACATTGAGCTTTTATTTCACCCCGGGTGCCTTATATTCTTTCATGAATATGATGCAGGTAAATCTGTTGGCATCAACTGACCAAGACAAAGGGCACTCGTACACTCGGCATTCTCATCCACTTTGTAGTAGCGGAGGCTGATCTTTTTGCAGTCACATCGCATCAACTTAAAAAGGTACTTCATGGTTTATGCATGTCCAGTAATCTTTGTAGATACAATATAGACTAGCTAGGTATTGTAGAAATGGAAGTAGGACAGCAACCATGGAATCTAGTTTTGCTTCAACTATCTGCTTTTCTGTTTGATCAACCTGGTGTATGTTGTAACATTTGTATGAAGTACAGTGCTGATTTATGAGACATCTAAACTGGTTGTGCGCGACTAGGAACACTACTGAAGTGTCTTTTTCTCTTATGTTCTCTCATCTTGTACCAATATCAGATATTGTAAAGACTAGCATTCTAAGCTGTTGACTGCGGTTTCAGTCCTAAAATTCGCAAAGCGTTTAAATTATCAATCTAGTTGCACTTGCAACAGACCAAAGTCTCAATTTAGGTGCATTTTGAGTAGTGAAGAAAGAAAGAAATGTAACGTTACATAGATTTTATGTATCCAGAAGCTTCTCTTAATTTGGCTTTTGAAAACACAAACATTAACTGGTGTATGTACTTGGATGTTGATCCAAATTAACAAAATCAATGCTACTTTAGAGTGGGAGTGATTCGAGAGACCAGTTCCGCACCCAAATTATCTTTAATACACAAAACAATGAATCTACCCTTGCTGTTTTTAGCACGTAAAGACAAAATCTGCAAGCCCATATTAAGGTGTACATTGTGGATTTACGTCATACAATAATGTGCCATCACCATCAGAAGATGGCACGCCCAGTTTCAGAAAGATATAAAGACAAGTGATGAGGCAATTGTACGTACGTTTTCTCTTTGCAGAAAAAATCGTGTACTGACCTTGCTACACAGCTGTCTCTGCACACTCCTCCTGACTTCTCTGCTGCCTGTGCCCAATTTGTTTTGAATTTCGAAAAAAATCCAAACAGACTTGGGTCTACCGAAAACAATATCTCCACCTACAAAGGTAGGTAGAGGTAAAATATGTATATATTCTACCCTTTCACGGCTCTACTGGAAGAATTACACGGAGTATGTTATTATTGTTGTTATAGTTGTAATTTATTAAAAAAAAATGTGCAAGGCATAGCATTTGATTTCTCAGAAGGAGCAAACCTTAAATCAAAATAAGTGTTGAGATATATGAAAAATGGACAGAAATTTTCTATTATGGTTTGAGTCGAAGTAATTAGGCGTGGAATTATTCGCTATTAATAAATATTATAGCGCAATGGCTTGCGTAACGGAGACCCCCTTCTACAAATGTCATCTGATTGCTTCAGTCGTGGAGCCAAGAATTCACATAAAGGAATTCAAAAAAAAGTATAAAAATGTCAAAATAAAATTTAAAATCATGATTTGAAGTAATTGTCAAACACTGCAGTATACTTTTTCTTATACTAAAAAGATTCAATAATTTGTATATTATCTTTAAAAAACCATCGTTACCCTATTGACATAGTATAATTCAGTTGCATCCCTAACTCCGCCCCGCATTGCTTCACCTAGAAATTTGACTAAAGCGTGTGTAAAAAATAATTTTTTAAACCAATGTACATATATACAATGCAATAGGCTGATATTGCTTGAAAAATGTAATGTAAATTTTAACATTAATTCTGAACAGATAAGAAAACTCTCATAATATTCACAACTCAACTGATGAGAACCCATTTTTTTACTTATTTGAGAACCCGTTATTGAGGAATATAAAAAATAAAATAATCCCTGCGACGGGTCTATAAATGCACTGTAGCTCCTTTTCTACTTTGCCTTTAAATTCTTAGTTTCCAAAGAAACATTTCTTGAGTTGAGAGCCAAAATGAAGAGGTTTTTGGTAGTTTTTATGTTGCTCTTTGCTCTGCTTTTGACATCCTCCTTTCTTCAACCTGCAACCGCCAAATCAGGTAAATACCACTGCCATTCACGCATGAAATTTACTAGGATTTAGAGAATTTCTCACTTGAGCTTACTTTTCGAGTTATTAATATCTGTAGTTAATTTTTGGGTAATCTGATACGCATAGTGTAAAAATTCTTTTATGCTCTTAATAATTATAGAAGTTGAGCTGAATTTGGTTTGGTTTGGTTTGATATTTGGATGGTACAGTGTACTGCGCGCAGAAATGCGAGGCTCGGTGCTCCAAGGCAGGACTGAAGCATCGGTGCGTGAAATACTGTGAGTTGTGCTGTGCAAAGTGCAAATGCGTTCCAAATGGGACTTATGGTAACAAGCATCAATGCCCTTGTTATAGGGACATGAAGAACTCAAAGGGAAATCCCAAATGTCCTTAGAAATAATAATACTAGCTAGTTACCAGATTTCTTCTCCTGCTTTGCTTTCTGCATCTAAAACTTTTAAATTTTTCAGAGAATAAGAGCTCCTTTAGGACTTATTAATGTTTGTATGCAAGTGTTCTTATTACCTATGACAATTCAGATGAATTCTGGACTTTAATTCCTCCCATTTCTTTTTACTGATCAATGTTCTTTTCTGCCTGTGTCATTTAAAACAATCACATTACTCAATTATTCTTGATTCAAGATGTTGTTCTTAAAGGGAACATGAGGTCATACATTTAATGTATTAGTTCAAAGTTATGTATTCTTCATAAACACTTATTGCCAGGTTAGAGCTGTATTTCAGTTTTGGAAAGAATTAGAGAACAACAGAACCTATTACACTAATTATGTCCATAACTGCCGCAAGCTAGGATTTAACTCTTTCTTTAATCTTTAACCGATTTCTTCACATTTATCAAAGTCTTGGTGGACAGAGACCAGAGTTACTCTGTACTGTATTTGTGGGAGATCGCAAACTGACTGACCAGTGAGATTATTTTTTTACCTAATTGAAGTACCGTCTAATAAAGAAAGCACGACGAATGACTTCAAGCAAACACGCCAGAAACAAGATTCAGTTATGCCGTTAAAAAATATGTTCATATCGCATCTCAATTCTCACCTATCAACTAGTGCAAAATAAGATTCTCTACACAAAGGTGTTCTGATTAAATCAATGAATTATTTGTTATCTCAGACAAAAGACACTCTTGGGGTTCTCCTTCAGCCTGTACAAACACAGCTGTATAACAAAACAACCATTTTCATTTGTTGCAATATCAAGTTAATTCTCTGCTAACACGTCCAAAATACATTGCAACATGGGGCTAATTTCAATTGATTCAAACAAATTGTGAAGGAATGTCCAGGCATCTAAGTGGGGTTAACTTCACATATGTACTGAACTTTACCCAATATAACAATATAAAGTCACAAAACTGTTTCTAGAGCCCAACATACTCCTCCTTCATAGAGGGAAAAAGGGAAAAAAATAATTAAAAGTAATGAATAAGTATTTGTTCTTCTCTGAATATAAAATGAGTTCTGAACAGTACATCCTGAACATTGTATCATAGTTCAAAGCCATAAAATACTCACACCTAGTCATACATCAAATTACATATTTTTATATGCTATCAAGAGTCTACAGACAAGCATTTGTAAATCTAAATAACAGGAGTAGACGTACTTGACAGACTAGCATGATGACCATTCTATCGAATATTCCATCAAATAATTACAGAATCGCTTACCATTTGCAGAACCATATTTCCGCCAGCACACTGTAGTCAAACAAACTCGCCTATTTACAAAGTCAACCAAGTTAAACAAGACAAGCGCTCCATCAACTTTCTCGGCCTTGTTTGGCTAAAAACAAGTGTAATCAACTTGCTAATTGCTCGAACCTTCGCTCTCTAACCCACATGGCAAGAACAACAGTTCAGTAAGCTCCACCCGATATTCTAGACCTCTAAGGTAGTGCCCTAGCAGCATGCACCTGATGAATTATCAAGGGACAAAGTCAAAGTTCCTATCTTTAAATACCAAGTAGGAGTAGTAAAATTCAGCATCCAGCTCAAAGCCAGAAAACCCAGGGTTTTTTTAAAATATTGAGAAAAACTAGTACTAACAGTTCGATATCATGAACCAACACAGCAGCACATATAGACAGTCAACAAACACGGCAGCATGAGTAACAGATGCCTAACGTTACATGATCACAGGAGCTCATTCAGACAGTTAACATTCTGGTAGATGAGTAACAGATGCGTAAGATTGACAGGAAGACATCTGATCAAACCAGCAAGATAGAGACTAGAAATGGGGAAAACAGAGTAAAGATTGCAGCTAACCTAATACAGTTGGAGCAAGTAAAGCATTTGATTCATACTTGTACATTAAACTTCTTTATTTTGACTTTTACCCAAATACGACATAGTTAGTGCAAACCGGCTATATTTGTGTCCAGGAACTACTCATTTTCAAGAATAAAAAACATACATAGCTATAAAAACCAAGCGCCGTACTCGTTCGTGTAGAAGCCTAGTCAATTAAAGACAAATTTCTCAACATCCCAGTTCGTACAACTAGAAGACTAATAAATTTGCAAACCTAAGCATATAGATCATTGAGAAAGTGTTCTCACCAAAACAACAGACGAGCCAAATAATCTCGAGTCAATGATATCTGAGGTTGGAAGTGAATGGATGTGTTCTCAACAAGATCGATGGAATCTTCAGCTCCAATATTTACAGTTCCTGCAGAGCTATTTTCTGATAGATCGGGGGCCTTAGAATGCATTCTAGGGGATAGAGTTGCGAGTAGTCCATGGACTACTGAACGGATGGTCTCCTTTACTTCCAAGGATGTTGGTTCTGATAGCTCAGCAACCTGCATTGATGTTGATAGTGAGCAAAGCAAAGACAAAGGAAGACAATAAGATACTAAGATAGGAATAACGAAGATATAAGTTTCCTAACTTCCAATTCTGAAAGGAAGTGTGTGAACAACCAAGAGATCACACAACTACAATTACAGGAAAGCTAGAGAACGCATATTAAGAGACAGCAAAAATATAGAATAAGTCGAGATTAATAAAAACTATTAACGAAAAAAACAATCTGCAATGTTTGTAAAATCAATTAACACCATAAGAAAAATTCTCCCTACCCTCAATAACAAAAGTATGCAATACAAAGAATGGAGAGAAGAAGTGCAGTGTATGATGTGTGGGTCAGGCGCACATCACAGATTTGAACTTGCCACAAACAAAAGCCTAAGATTTAAGTGGAGAAGGGTAAGAGGGCAGGCCCATTATCCACCGAGTGTTTAACAGAGTGCCACCGGCCACTTGGGGATTTCTTGGACATCTGTAAGAAAAAAGGAGGGCGAGAAGCATTTTTTTTCTTTTCTTGCTATGAATATAGGTGAAGCTGTAAAAGTCTTAGTTCTCTCTCTGCGTAGAAAAGAAGAACTTGAATAGGTGATAATTCACTTTGAACCCCACATATATTTTTTTACTTTGTCCATAATTCTGTGGTCTCTTTTAGAGACAGAGAGAGTCCAACCTAACAAGGTCCTCTTCCGTTATGAAACTTAAGGCTTTTTTCATAACCTTATCCCGCCCTTTCTCTCCCTAAAATTCATCCGAAAATAAACTTATATTAAAAAATCTATCTTAAATTGCTTCCTTAACTTTCAGTTTCATTCACATCCAGCACATCAGTAAGTTCAGCAAGAACCATATTATTTTTCCTCTTTTTTTTATGGTTATAAGCAACAAGAACTCTAATGTATCCAAGCAGATTAATGGAAAACAAAGGTGGAGCCATGGAATACATCTTTCCTATATCATTTTGAATCTGTCACCATCCTCGAATATTTTTCACATACATAAAATGTTTATGCAAAAGATCCATATAAGCAACTAGTTAGGGTTAGGTTAGTCGAATATTTTAGACATACATAAAATGTTTATGCAAAAGATCCATATAAGCAACTAGTTATGGTTAGCTTAGTCATGTTGATACACCTACATTATGTTTAGAATTTGCTTAGTCTTTTTAATCATTCAAAGATTTATATGTCAGCAAAAAATATAAAGAGCCTATTGAAAATTGAAATGAAAAGGGTCCAAATGGAACGAAATGGATAGTGAAATTCATACAGCAAACATCAGCTAGCTTGGCTTGACTCTTGAGACGTAGTAGTTGTCATTGTTGTAGGATAAACTTCTTATGGAGTTGTAAGAAAAGGACAGTTGACATGTTATACAGGAAAAGAACCATTTACCTTCTCCGGAAGCAATGATCTTAAGTAGTCCAACAACTCATTCTTCTCCTCACCTACAAATTGTTGCATCTGAAGAGCTGCACTTTTCCTCTTAACTTCACGAAGTTCCTTCCACACACAAAAACAACAGATATGATAATTTATTGTTCGGACAAGATGAAAATATTTAAACAAGAAGATATTCTGGAAGTAAACCCTACACTAAAAGGGGTCTAAACCATGAATATAAGGTGTATACAGTCTATTCGGCTAGAGTAAACAGCATATTGTGAATAACTTTTTATCAGTTTTTTGACTTTGTCAGCTCCCTAGTAAGCATGTGGAAGATTTCTGTACTGGAACTAACCCGTTTGACTTTTGCTTGTAATTTTCAGCATCGATGGGTGCAGTCTTAATGAAGTTTTATTTTCCTTGATTAAAAAAAGAATATAAGGTGCATACACTGGAGTGCTGATTCTACCTTTTTGTAAGACGCTAAGCGAGTCTGTAGGTCTAATATGTATTGCTGAGCTTCAGGGGTCATTTTACCAACGTCTGGAATATCAGGTGAAAGTTCACTCTTTCCTTCTGATGTTGGTTGTTTAAGTTCTGATTTTTTGCTCGATATATTTTCATTCAGCAATGTCTCATCTCCAACTTTAGAATCTTCAGGCTTTTGTCTACCAATGTTTCTATCATATATTTCAAGGTTCTTTTCAAGACAAAGCCTGTACTCAGCATTTCGTAGTGTATACCTGCAATATTACAATGGATTGCATTTTATGCTACACGTCAACTACAAGCATCGAGTTGAATGAGCAACAGAAGCAATTCAAGCTCCTTTTTGCTAGAATTTTGTAAGAATAGTTCATTTCTTCCATCTCTCGCTACTCCGTATTTTTTCATTGTTGTTATTTGCACAAAAAAAAAAGAGGAGGAATATAGTGTTTGAGGTAACAAAGAAATTGATGTGGTTTAAATCTAACACAACTGCATCCATCGAGTGTTTTAGGTATTACATCGTCTATCCTTTTCAACGTTATTAATATTTTACACAACAGGATCCTTTTTTTTATTTACTTATCAGATAAAAATGGTTGCAGTTCAGTAGGATTTCAATTGTCTTGAATAGGAGAAACGATACCCCCAGGCTAAAGAAAATAAAGAAAAAGGAAAGAGGAGCACAGGTGGCTGATCAAGCTAATGATACTCCCAAAAGACAATGGCTATTAAGTAAGATGGACATACTGGCTATAATCTTAACCAAATCTTCTTTCCTTTATCTTTGGTGTTGATCCCTAAAACTAAATCCTACTAAGCATAAGCATGGTGAGGTTGTGGGCAAGAGGTGCTCATGCTAAAAGATAAAGCATACCCAGTCATCATTGAAGAGATCAAAAGCTTGGAGATTGGTTCCCACAAAGCTTCAATTAGAACTTGAAACTGGTCTGATGGAAGCAAGCCCAACATGCCTGATATAGTTCTTTTCATTGCATCAATGGTTGTGGGTGGTACATCTTTTTGAATAAGGCTCACATCCAATGGCTCTATCTCTTGTATCAAGTTTGAGAGGACTGATTTCTGGTGAGAAACAAAGACGAAAAAGAAAGAGAAATCTTTAATCAAGTTCAGCATTATGCTAACATTTCCTGCACGGAACAATTCCCAAGGTTGCTTATTTGTGAATGAATAACCATCAATTGTGCAACATATAGAAAGAAGTACAAACAACGAGCAAATCAAACTTTTAACCCAAGTCATTATTATGAGAATACTAGTTTTTCTAATGCAGTAAATAAAACCTCAAACATTTTGCAGTACATCAACAAGTAATGAACTTGAAGAACATAAATGCAACTTAACTCCAGCTGTGATTTCTGTTACTGTTGCCTACACGATAGTACATAAAAATACTTTTTGAGAAAAATATCATAGCTTTGCTGAATAAGACAAATGTCAAACCTCTTCAGTAAGTGATCTTCAACATTTTCAAGCATTTTCATTCCCCGTAATAAGTTACAGGATGGAAGATCATAAGCAGCCGTGAATCAACCAAGGATCAGCTCTCATAAGCAGCCGTGAATCAACCAAGGATCAGCTCTCATAAGCAGCCGTGAATCAACCAAGGATCAGTTCTCATAAGCATCAAACTACGTCTTTAAAATGAATAAAACTCTTAATCCTAAATACTTTGTCTTTAGATAAAACTCATCTACCAACCAACCAGAGAGCATCCAGAATTTAAAGGCAACAAATATGCCAGTGACATATTTACATAAATTTCTTCTAAAATAGTCCTTTAAAGTTTCAATATGTGTACACATATTGTCCAAGTTCAACAATGTGCTAAATTCACCTCTAAACCAAACAGTTCTCATTTAAGGTCAGGAGGTGACATTAGTTGATTGAATTGCTAAATAATGATCACAACCACAAATCAACTTCCGCTTGGCATAATTAGGCAATTAATTTCCATGTATAGAGAGCGATAAGGCAACCTAGTTTAGGTTTAGCAGCAAAACAACAGTAACTCAACTACTACGAAAAAACTGTTGATACAGACATACATATTAAACCAAATCAACAAAATCAAAAGAGAAACAAAAATAACATATCAGGATATGCAAATTCAGTATCGAAACTAACCTTGGATCGAGAATTCTGATTGCTGGCACTGAAATCATCATAAGAAGAAGCCGAAGAAGCAGAAATAGAAGCAGTTCTTAAGGTTAAAGATTTATTAGGAATTTTGGTTGAACGAAAGGGAAGAGAAGAGAGTGAGGGAGAAATAGATAGGCGTTTGAAATGGCGTATAGGAAGAGGAGAAGTGGAGAGGGAGAAGGAGAAGGCTGCCATTGACAACCACTACTGCTCCTTCTCTCTCTGCCCTCTTTCCGATCCAAAACCAGAAAAACTGGTATATATCCGACCCGACCCGAAAAGGGACGACCTTAATGGCTTAATTGCACGGTAAACACATTCAAAGGATCTAAACGTGTGGATAACGTCGATTGCTAAAAAATGGATGATTTGATAAATACCATCATTTGGCGCTATTATTTTATTTTATTTTATTTTTATCGTCGTAAAAGAAATTTGTACAGCACATAACTTCAGAATTAGACATTTTACTAGAATAATAGAAAATTACGATTTTACCAGTTATACTAGGTTCTAGCTAAAATTTAGTATTCACAATTCATGTTGATTTAACAATTTTTTCTGGTTCACAATAGAATTTATATTCTAACTATTTTTGTATTATTATTCACAAGTCATGATGGATTGATAAGCTTGCGTTATTTCAAGAGTCATATTAGGCGGCGACGCATGACTATAAGTACATTCTTCATTTTTTCATGTTTTAAAATTGTTCACAATTTATATTGGATGTTATATGACTTTATATATAATATTCATTACATCTATCTTCGAGTTAGTCACAACTCACAAGTTATGTTAGATTGACAAATTTGTCATGTTAAACCAACACGATCTTCATTTTATATTTTCTAACTAATTATTCATAAACATGTTAATTTGAGAAGACTAATTTATGTTAATGTTTAATTGTTCATAAGTTATGTCAAATTAATAAAATATGATAGTGTATTTATACTACCTGTCTTATTAAATTGTTTACAAATTCCAACATATTTTTGCATATATTTGGCAAATGTTGTTAGATGAATTAGAGCAATTTAGATCCTTATTTAAAGCAAAATACAACAATTCAGAATACAAAAAGGTCTATTAACATGGTTCATGGTAGCTAGACTAATAGATTTTTCGTTTTGAAGATGCTTTTGGGAGCTTCTTCTACGAGATCTTTGACAAAAGAAGGAGGTTGCTCAAAAATTCTATTACCACATCAAGTGAGTGTTGAACCCATAATTTTATATTATTTTTTTTGTTTTTCATTCGGTGTTCGATATTTATAATAGAGTCCAACTAAACCCAACACGTCGCGACTCTATACCCAAGGAGACTCAAACCCAAGACCTCTTGGTTAAGGATGAAGGAATAGTTACCACTCCACTACGATCCTTGTTGGTATAATTTCATATTTTCATTTGGCTAAAGAATGAAGCTAAATTCTTCAGCCCCTAAAGATGACACCTGGTGGAACACAAATTTGACAAGTACATTTCCCAAATGGGCCAGACCCAGCCTAGTATTTTAGGTTGGCAGTACTTACTTGATTAGCCCACTTAAACAAGTCCCTGACTCATTGGACTAGGTACTAATCTAGCTTCAATGCCCATCCACAATATTCCTCCAGATTTATATCGTTCGATTAACTAATTTATTAGTATAATAAAAATGCACACAATACACTACTAATATAGATGTTATATGTGTATTAAGTATATATAAAATATTCATAATTTATTTATTTTATAAACTGATTCGCATTTTCCTAATCCTTATGGGAGTACTTGTTAATTGTTATATGCATCAATCTATATCCAAGCTATATATATACAAATTGACAAAGATCATGGATTGAGAGATTAGGTATTTTGTTTCAATCTAATCCTTTATCTTATCGAAACAATTAGTGAAAAAATGTTTAGTTAAGAAGGCATTATCATCACTCATGGATATGATTTATCTCATACTAAATGATCATGGATTAATGCAACAAAAGGACAAAGCAGGGTTATCCAAAATTTCAGAGTTGTATGGCTCAAAATCTATATTTCTAGTTTACATTCCTCTAGCTAGGCATAAAGGATTACAAAGCTCACTAGTTAAGGATTTAAACGCAATTACACTACAAGAAATTTCATACTTGTCTATGTTTTATTGGCTTCTTGAATGGTTAGAGAAATTAAATTTAAAGATTTCTGAAAATTAATGAGTTTTTTATTTTATCAACAGAGCTATCACCTCGTGAAATTTTAGCAGCTCAATTGATTGACAATTTGAACTTTCAGCTTGTTGGTGAGGTACTGAGGTTGATTCCCCCCGCCTTATAATTCTTTCCCCTATTTCCCCCTCTCGTTCTCCTAATTTTTAATTATTGTTTTAAAAAAAAAAATAACTTTCCCCTTATTTTATGTTTCAACATTAATTTCCGTGAGTTGGCAAACCATTTTAGACAGTGGACCTCCAAATTCTGAAAAGTTTCTTTATTATTTCATAATTAAAATTTCCATTGAAATTCTGGTCTCAATTCAATAAGCAGGTTGCAACAACAAATTTTAATTTGAAACTCTTTTTGTTTTTTCCATCGAGGTCTATTAAAAATCAATCATTATAGACAATTAAGAACTGAAAAAAATGCTAAAATAATTATATTATCTGAGAAAAGGACTGGTGAACTTTCTAATATGAAAAGCAAAACTGATGATAATAATTTTAAAAAAAATTAAGAGTCCTAAATGCATGGCAAGAGTATCTAAGGATAATTTAAGTGTAATTAAATTATAGTTTGTTGTGGTATAAAAAATAGAGTTCAATAATGCAATTGAAGTTATCGTGTCACTTCTTCATAGCTAGAGACAGAGGCCTTCACTTTCCATGGATGGGATCATGTTCATCACGAAGATATATATATATAATAGCCTGAAATACAAGTACTATACTATTCGTTTAAATTTATTTGTCTGATTTTTGACTATACGAAATTTTGAAAAAATAAAAAAGATTTTTGAATCTTCTAGTATTAAAATAAAGATATGTAGAATGTACCAAATTTCTTTTAATCTTATATCTTAAACATGTCCGGCAAGAAATTAAAATTAAAAATTTTCCAAAAAAGAAAGAGACATTATTTTTTAAATAGGCTAAAAAGGAAAGTAAAACAAATACAATTCCTTGTTTCACAAATTCTTCAAAAAAGGAAAATTGTAAGAAATACTCTTAACAATTTTTTGACACATTTCTTGTTGTTATAGTACTTCTTTGTAAAATTATTTCCTATTAATTATCGAGTAAACTTATTTCAACAAGTTGATAGGTGTTAAAGTACTTATGATATGAGTTATTAAGTGAGAAAAAGAGTGAGAGATAAAAAAATATACGGTAATTTTTTCTTTTTTTAAAAAAGTAAACTTATTTCTAATATTCCTTTTTTATGGTTAGTCATTTTTTGTTATGAGTTGGCAAACCATATTGTATTATATATATAGCAGACAAAACTAACTAATTTTTTAGTCATGAATTTCTGTCTCAAGTCAAGCAGGCCACTTTATACATCAGAAATTTAAGAAATGTCTCCGTTTTCTCAATTAGTCCACGAAAAATATTAACTAGAGACAATTAAAAACTTAATTATTATAAACCCAAAAACAAAGTCAGAAAAAAGAGACTAAACTTTCTGTTAGACGAAAAGCCACGAAAATTAAAAATTGGATTCCTAAAAGTCTGGCAAGAGTATCTAAGGCTAGACAGAATTAAATTATATGTTACACTCATAAAATAAAGCTCAATAATGCAACTAAAAAATATATATATTAATAACTGATGGGGACCTTCCACTTTCCGTGGACGGGTCATGTTCATCACGAACAGATAATATTTTAAAACATAGAGCAAAATAATTCCTCCCATTTTCGTTTCATTACAATAAATAATAATATAATTATTGATATTACAATCAGCGACAACAATAAATAGGGATATTTATAATAAACACTCGGTATAAATAAATGTCTCTTTAATTTATTGTAGTGTTTGTATGTCATTATATTAATTTCCACATATTTTTATACAATCAAGTTAAGTTGCATGCAATAACATGTATAACATATTTTAGGAAGCATATTTTTTGAAAACCTGGAAAATAATACTCCTATAAATAACTTGTTATAACGAGTTAATTAAACTAGTCTACGCAACTTTAAAATTACTTGGAATATACATGAAATATTATTTTTAAATAATTAAAGATTTATGATTTTTAATAATCTCTAAATTTATTCATTTTTTTCAAAAATTAAAAAGTCGACATTCGAATTCACATTAAAAAGTATAGATATATATATAGAGCCTCTTTAGGAGCGGGTCTATAGGTAGCATGTTCATCTATATCTAGTAAATCACCAAAGTTACAATAAATAGTAGATATGAATTCGTAACTTTAAAAATATAACAAGTTGATGTTAATGATTTTAAAGATTGAACTCATAAAATCTAAATCCCGATCGGTGTTTCTTTTTAAGAAAGTAGATGAGCTGAACTTGGAAGAAAGAAACAGTTCATTTAACAAGCATGGATACATCATTTTCACAGGTTAACTGAGCCATAGCGTACAAACCTAATTCTGCCGAACGTCCTCGTCTAGTTACAATCAGGACCCATCTAATCACAAAAGTAAGACAAGAAAATAAAAAATAAAAACAAAAGACAAAAAAAAAGTTTTAGGGAATCACATCCTTCATTGACTCTCCTCTACTGATGCATGTGTAATTAATAAACAGTTCTCCTCCTCCTCCTCTTCAACGACGTCGTTCAGGTGTCCATTGAGGCAAGGATGGGCTAAAGTGTCTTGACATTACTCTTGAGTCAAGAAGTTCCAAAATAGGTGCAAAATTCACACATCTAGGCACCTTATATTGGTTAATTGAAGCACCTCTTGAAATTGCATAATCCATTAATTCTTCAAATGTCCCATTTTTCACCACTCGAATTTCCAATGGACCAATTGAGTTACAAGCAACTCGCCCTTGTCGATACACTGTGTTAAGTGACTCTTCCATCGCCAAACAGCATTGGTTCAATACTTCATCACTAGGAGAATTGTTCAAATCCTTCATTAATAACTCCCAATAGATCACGTAATGTCCAGGAATTGTCTTTGTATCTGCATAACTAGTGTACTCGACCACGCTGGTGTTGAACTCCCTGAGTAATTTCGAAGCATTCTCTACGGCTCTCTGTAACTCAGCCTCATCAGTTTTGTCCGAGTCAATGCTCAATAGAACATTTTTTCTCCGGACGAAATGGAACTGCGGGGCTGAGTTGTGAAACCCGGTGACTCGGAGAATGTCTCCGACTCTGTAACGGTATAACCCTGCGTACGTCGTGATTACGAGCTCGTACTCTTTTCCAACTTCAACGTCGACAAGGTCAACGAGATTGGTAGGTGAGGAAGTTGTTGTTGATGTAGGGTCATGGGGTAAAAATTCAAAATAACCCATGTTTGGCATGATGGTGTACGAAACTTCCGAGGGCTTACACATGGGATTTAAATTAAGCCCAAAGTAACACTCGGAAGCTGCGTACATAGTGCACGCTTTTGGTAATCCACCACTGTAATAATCCAGCGTAGGAATGTACTGAGCCATAGCACCCGTGACGATAACGTCAAGGTACTTTGTCTTGGGCCAAATCCTCGTGATAATTCCTTCCCAATTTTCCTTACAACATTCATTTGCAACAAAATCAGCTAGCTCTTGATTCGGTTTCATGATTTTACCCATCCGTTCGCAAACGGAAGGGTTGGTAATTTGTGGGTTCAGAGTTCCAGTTCGAATGTCATGAGCGAGTTGCTCCCAGTGGAGCTGTAAGAACCGAATGGCTCGGACAAGGCCCGAGGCAAAAACAGCGCCGAGACGAAGAACTTGCTCGCGCTCATAGAGACCGCAGAGCATTTGAGTGTACATGCTCTGGAAAGAGTCAGAACAAAGGATTGTTTCATTTGGGCTTGTGTAAACATTGTACGGGTCATGAGGTCTGCTTTTGAAATGTTCACTTTTGTAATAGCTTGTCAAAACGGGTCGGGCCAATAGCCCACCTGGAGTTTTCGTCTCGGATTTGATGAACAAGAAGTATAGTCCTTTGCCTTTGTCTAATCCAGGCACGTATCTGTCACGTAAATGAAATTTCGTAAGAAATATGCTTTATGTTTCCCAAATAATTCGGATTCCAAAAGAGGTAAGGTAACTCAAGTTGCCTTTGCATTTATTATACTTACAGGTTCATAACTGGCATTAGAAGACTGTAAAGTAGCTGGCGACGATCTAACTCTTCTTTAATTGTTGGCATCAGTTTCCTTTCACCAGCTGACGTTCCAGAGCTGTTAATTAACAAATAAAAAACACATATCAATAACTTGCAAAATAATTAATAATAATGTCATATAAAATCAAACAGATAGAATAATATATTCTACGAACATAGCGTGTTTGCTTACCTAGTGAGGAATTCAGAGATGGGATGAGCGGATAAGATTGGAGAACGATCGCCGTTAGCGATCCGTTGGATCTCCGGTTGAAGATCTTCATAAGTTACGACTGGAATAATGGATTTAAATGTTTGACGGTCAGTAACGCCGTCAAGTTTAAAGCGTTTAAGGTATTCAGTTTGAGAGTTTCGAATCAATATCTCATCCAATACTCTTTGTTGAACGACATCAGCATTTCTAGTCATCTCTTCGATGAATTGAAGTGCTTTTGCATCTTTCTCACATGCAGGAGGACCCAACGGAGATGATAAAACCGAATCAACAGCCATATTTCAATGTTGAAAAAAAAAAAAAGGTAATTTACCAAAGATTAATTATAGGATAATTAACTGTTGAGACTTGAGAGAAAAGAAAGAGAATTTTTTTGTTTGTAAAATTAGAAGATGTGTGGAGGATGGAGTAAGAGGGGTGTTTAAATAGGGGGGAGAGAGGGGGAAGGTGACACGTCACGTGCCATGTAAATAGTGGGACCCATAAGGGCGGCAAAGACAAAAAGAAGGTTGGAAGGAAGTCGACGCGCGGGGGCCGTGAACAATTTTGTAATATCAAAATGTTGAGTGAAGAGGGGACAAGGTGGGGGCCCAACCACGTCTACAAAGCCCTAATTTAGGGGTGCAATGTGGGCCCCAATTATAGCCACCTCAGCTTAGGGTTTGGTTTTTGAACGGGGTGGTGCATCACCCAACCACGCGACTCGTTTCTGGTAAAATTGTTGGACCCCGATTGCGACAGCCGACTATAATTTTCGGCCCTACAAAAATGGATGGAGAGGTAGGATTGACGAAAAATTATATTGTTTATATATATAATGGATACTGAATTCCTTTTTGTTATTTAAATTTTCTAAGTAAAAATTATGGGTCTGCTAATGGTTACGAGCACATGAAATTATGCTAGTGCTTTCGGAAGTATTTGATCTTAATTTTTTTAAAATATAGTCAAAAGTAGAAAATCTTATTAAGAAGGACCTTAGTTACTCATCAAGCATGAATTAATTAATTATTTTTGGCCCATAAAATAGAATTGGTGAATAATTAAACAGGTTCATTGTTTCAAAATATCCTCACTTTATATTGCAAAATTTATACTCATGTGGCAACAAAAGCTTAATCTGGCGATTTTTATTATTTATTTTTTAAACAGAAAAGGTTCAAAACTATCCTTGAACTATCGGAAATAGCTCACATTTACCCTTAAACTATATTCCGGCTCAAAATTACCCTTCCGTCAAACTATTGGGTCATAAATACCCTTCTAATTAACAGAAGTATGTTAAGTGCCACATGGACGCCACGTGGACGTCAAATGGACGCCACATAAGCACCAAACAACTCCCACTACTAATTACTAGTTTCCCCTCATTTCTCTTAAAGATACAATTTCACCCATTACTAGTTTTCCCCTAATTTCTCTTAAGATATGATTTCAACTTTGAAACCCAACCGCGAAATGAGGGGAAATCTGTGAAACCCTAGAGCGAAAATGAGGGGAAATGGGTGAAATCGTATCTTAAGAGAAATTAGGGGATTATTTTTGAATATGGAAAACAGTGCATTTCTACTCACCCCGAGCGCTCTTAAGATACAATTTCACCCATTACTAGTTTTCCCCTAATTTCTCTTAAGATATGATTTCAACTTTGAAACACAACCGCGAAATGAGGGGAAATCTGTGAAACTCTAGAGCGAAAATGAGTGGAAATGGGTGAAATTGTATCTTAAGAGAAATTAGGGGAAAACTAGTCATGGGAAATGGGTGAAAATTGTATCTTAAGAGTAATTTTGAGCCGGAATATAGTTTAAGGGTAAATGTGAGCTATTTTCTATAGTTCAAGAGTAATTTTGAGCCGTTTCCGTTTTTTAAATAAGTTTATTAAGTCACCCCTACACCTACAAGGATGCTGCATGACCTATTAAGGGTTTTCGTTATAAGTTATATTATTTTATATAAAATATGAAATTAATATCCTATACAGGAAAACAGACACTTAAATGCTGTGTTTTCCTGCGTGTATTATGCAAATATAACACAAGGTAGGAGAAAGTGAGAAACAAAAAGTGTTGCTCTTTCTTAATACATATGGCATGCATCATCCAAACAAAATGATACATAGATAATAATATTTTAAGTCTCTCTAGAAAATAATACTAAAACAAAGATATTAAAATTATATTGATATTGTTAGCTGAGAAGAGGATAATTATAATTAAGCTAATAATAAGTTATAGTACATTTTATTGAACAATATCACAACAACATGCATCTCAAATAATCAAAAGAGCAATTCTCTATTAATTTCTCTTGTCATCATATATAATTAATTAATCATAAACGATCACACATACTGAAAAACATATCCTAATTAATACTTTTATTTGGTCAATTTAACGAACTGATATTATATATCAAAACTTTAATTAACAAAGGACAGTGCTATCACTAGCACTTAAGTTATGGCAAGTTATATCACCACTAGTAGTACTGAAGTACCATTAATTTCCCTAATCCCTGCATACGTGTCATTAGAGGCACTTACATATTAATACAATTAGATTAATAATTAAACATAAACGAAGACTATAAATATATAATTTGTGGATTTAAACATTGTAAGATTTTATATATATACTACCATCAAGATATTTTAACTTCTTGTATCATACCCGCCTTATTTTTTAAATTACTTATTCCACTTCATATATGAATAATTTACTGTAATTATTTTTTAAGTGATTTAATCAAACTAAAGTTATTTTATGTTTTTATAAAAGTTAAACTCATAAATTATGTGGCTTTTTTACGCTGTATGCATGGATGGCTAATACAAGTACACAATAAGTATCGTAGCCTTGGATCTCTCTATGTTTAACCATTTATGAGCTTAATTACAAGTTCACAATAACAATAATATATTTAGTGAAAATAAGTACGTAAACTTTATTCTTATCTCATAAATGTAGAAAAATTCTTTTCAAAAAACCCTCAGCTCAACTACATCAAATTATTAATGAGCTTAATTAAAAGGGTAACGTTCACACCGTATTTATATATTCTTTAATTATTATTTTTCCTTTTGTATATAGAAACTACATGGATTTGGACTGTGGAAGCAAAGTGATGGAATAGTAGTAGTAATTAATTAGAGTAATATAATTGGAAAAATCACGTGGTGGGTAATTTCGTTTGCAGTTCCTGGAAGTTTCTTTTATTTCGAATCTCAGGATTATATTGTTGCACATTAATTTAGTAAAAGAAACCACTAGGAACATTCAGGCGGCGATATCAGTGTTATATTTATTAACTTAACAAATCATCAAAACTAGCTAGAGTGGAACTTATATTAAATTTTTATGTCGTTTTTTAGTTATAATTAAAAGCTACTTGTAGTAATTAGGTAGAATTCAACTAAGTAATTAATAATAAAGTTAGAGAATAGTAACTGTCAACTTCATTTTAAAGGTGTTTCACTTTTCCAATCCTCTCTTTTTGGCTTTGGTGGGACTGATACTTCTTAATGAAATTGTGTTATCTTTAATAATTTGAGATAAGATCAAGACAGGAACGGATGGTTCAGAAAAATGTTTTTTAATTTAATTTTTCTTTATTGAAAATGTCATCTTCTTTTGTCAAGAAAATGATACTCCTATAATAAGAAAAGAAATACTACTTTATAGTAAGTTCATATCAAATGATACTCCTATAAAATATACTTTATGGAGTATATTGTTTATGGTATATCACTACAACAAAAATAACATTTAGCGGTAATAAATTTATATTAAGAAAGAGTGATAAAGTTTTTATCATCTTAATTCAATATCGCTAATATATAGGTTTTAGAAATTTTTACAAAGAATGTTAACTACCGTTAAAAATACTTATTTAACGACAATTAATCTATTGTCATTAATTAATTTTTGCTTAAAACTATTTTTGGAGTAGTATATAGAGAGTAAGAGAGACAATAATGGATTTTTCTGACTTGAGCTTGAAACTTGTTTTTTTCAGGTACAATGAATATGGAGCTTAATTCAGAAGAATTTAAAGACATCCATTAATATTGCTAAAATTAAAGATAGAATAGATTCTGCCTTATCCTCCCAAGTATTAATGTTTAAGCATGTATTATTAAAACAAATCTGTCTATAAAGTAATTTTCTTTTTTGCAAATAATATACTTCATGTGAACATCCACAATATGTATTTTTAACAATTATAGTATATTATATAACTGTGCGGCATATTTTTCTGTATTTTCATATCATATTGTATACCATTGTCCGTTGTACATTAAATATAAGTATTAAAAATACATTAATTGTTTGTTTATCTTGGTTTAAACTCAAAAACGGAGCTAACTGAATTTTAAGTTTATAAGTTTGGAATTTGGCCGAACCTTTAGATTATACTCTGGCTACGCTACTATACCTAGATGTAAGAAGCAGCCCACGGTTTCTAAATCCAGCACTAAGTTAAGAATAGGCTTTTGGTATAATTAGAAGTTATTGGCCACGTCGTTTGTTCCTTTTGACACCTTTTTAAAATTTCTTTATTGATAACTTTAACACCAAATTAAAGATATATATTCTCATTAATTTTGTTCGAATTAAAGATCTCCACTTTTTTATTTAGGGGGAATATGGATGTTCGTAGGCATATTTATTGTATGTTACGTACATCAAGTATCATATATATTTTATTATAATTAACTTGTAATTCTTATTAATATTAGGGTTTAGATGCACTAACATTACAAAAAATTTCATGTCGTCCATGCAATATAACGAGCTACATTAGTAATGTTTTATTTTTCAGATATTGGAATTGAAATCATAGATTACGTGCATGTTAAACAAATATTTACACCGTAAAGGATGACAAACGAATTTGCACATTCTTATATATCAATTAAGAAATCAAATATCAAAAAATATCAATTCACGATAAACCTATATTAACTATTTATATATTTCATTGTGACGCTATAAGTTTTAAATATTAAAGTTATCTGCGATCGTCGATAGATGCACAAATATAAAACCACTCTAAATATACAGATAGATTTAACAAGTTTATGTGTCATAAATATTCAGGCTGTCTAATTATTCTTACAATAATGCTTCCTTTTTTTTCTTCTTCTCCTCTAAGTAGTAACATTAACATAGAAATCTTTAAATTAACATATATAACTATTAACTATTTATATATTTCATTGTGACCCTATAAATTTTATACTTTTAAATTGTGCACAAACATAAAACCACTCTAAATATACAGATAGATTAACAAGTTTATGTGTCACAAATACTCCGGCTGTCTAATTATTCATAAAATAATGCTTCTTTTTTTTTTCTTCTTCTCTACGTAGTAACATTAACATAGAAATCTTTAAATTAGGATCTAAAACGAACTCTGTGTTCAATAATGTTTTTCCAGTAAGGACATTTCGTACGTACAACTAACCACACGCTTAGCCAACTTATTAGATTCTGATTATCTTAATAGTAAACTAATTAATATTTTATGCTAAACTAATTTGTGGCCAGCCATTATTAGGACATTTCGTACTTCCCCTCAATCCCCGGAAAGGTAGACATAATTTGCTTAATTGGAGTATTTGGTCTTGTTGGTATTATAACAAATAGGTTTAAGCTAACTTTCTAGCTTTTCATTATTTTAGTCACGCGTGTAAACTGCCTCATTAATACTAAACAATTTAATTTAATAGGCAACTGTACAGATTCCTTTTTTTTTCTTATGTTAAAAATCAAATAATGTTCCCAATGTGTTGACTGGTCCTAAGCCCCCCTATAATGTTAATTAACTAAAACGTTAAACAAGATTAATAAAATAACCGCCCACAATAATGATGCCGGCCGGCTTACGAATTAAATAGTGGCCGGTGGATTTATGAACCCTAAATTTAAATCTTGAATTTATCTAATATCTAATAGATGTCGAATCGTGTTAATGTACAAAATATTTTCATATTGGGCTTAACCAAGGAGCATCTTTCATGCTTGATCTGGAACGACATTTGATGAGAGGTGCAACTTCAGTGTCATGTGATTATCTAAATATAATGGACATTGGTTAGGTTTTTGTTGATTAATTAATTAATTAATAGCTTAACGATAAAAAGAAGAGCATGAGGCATGAGCATATACCTAACCCACACTTTTTGTATTAACACAATCTCTACTATAATGGAATTTTGTTAGAGCAAAGACAAATTAAAGAAAAGTTTTAATTAAACCATTTAACAATAATGTAATGATGATAATTGCTGACATTTGGCATAGAGAGGATAATATAAACTGGATTAGTTTTTGTACTACACGAAAAACACTTCTTAAATCAATATGATAAAAGTAAAGATAACAAAAACTAAAATACATCACATATATAGTTTTTAACCAGTCTCACAAGGAAGACATACTCTGTACCGTTCCATAAATAAAGTCTGAACAGATGGATATACAAGATGTATGCAGATTTTATTCTTATTAGTTTCGCAAGAAATTTTTTCACTGCAATAATATATGCAATATAGCCTCACAAGTGAAGTTTGAGAAAGATAAAATGTACGCAGATTTGCCCCAACCAATGAAGTGATCCATTTTGACTATTTTATTATATTATCTTAATTCGTCACTTAAGTTTTATCGATAAGAGCCTATATTTTAAATTTTCCAACTTGCCATGTCCCCTCTTGTCTCAGCAAAAAGTGAATAATTTAGGAAATGGGTTTGTTAAACTATAACTACATCTTATTTCAAAGTAAACTATATACTAAGCTTTTTTATTCTATTGAAGATAAAAAGTTGTTGTAGAGTTTGGTGGTCTTTCTTGTCTTAGACAATAAAGTAAATGGAAAATAATAACGTTCCCCCAACATACACGTAAAAGTATTATTTGTTCATTTGAAGCACTTCTTTAGATAATTTCTAGAAAGACATTCGTACCAAATATACCTTATTCAATAGCCTTAATTTATCAATGGATTTACTTATAGATATGACATTATAAATATTTTATATAAAAACCCTTTTGGCCAGAATGGTAAAATAACATATTTCACACTATGTTATTTTAGTTTTTTGAATATTTTTACCCTTTTAACTTTAATACATTTTAATTAAAAAATGGAAAAAAAAATGAGTTTATTTTAAAATAAAAAAGATATTATAGATTTTTTAAATTTCTGGCCAAATTTTCTGGTAATTTAGCATTACCTTATTTTATATTATCAATATACTTTAAGCACTCAGTTATTATAACAGATAATCCGCTTTATTTGTAAGATTATTGATTCAACCTTTCACATATGTAAATGTCATTATTTATATTATTTTATGCTATTTTTGTATAGAAGTCAAACATGAGTTTAATTTTGATCAACAGTCAAAACTCAAAAAGGGTGAATTCGAAAAAGAGGAATCTATTTTCGAGACCTTTTAAGCCATGTTTTCTTGGTTAGGTATTTATGGAAAAATGACTGTGAAGACCATGACTTATGGTTCCAAAAGCAACAATGGAACATGTCAAGTAGCATTGTGGGTTGTTCAAGTATAATTGGTTTAAGGAACTTTAACTTGGCTTTAGTTCCTAACCAAACTTAAAGTTTATTAATTATATGCACTTTATTTCACCATGTCCCTATCCGCGTGTTATAAACTTTGTCCATATTTGAGTTTGATATTGTTTTACTTGAATCAATGGTCTACAAAAAATAACTTCTTTATCTACACAAAATAGGAGTAAATTAAAGTTGTGTATACACCAGCCCTTCCCCAGACTCCACTTGTAAAATTACACTGAATTTGTTTTGTTGTTGTTGAACTTTATAATTTTGCTTTAGTTCCTAGCCAAATTTGAAGTTGATTAATTACATGCACTTTGTTTTGATCACGTCCTTATCGTTGTTGACTTGTTATAAATTTGTGTAGACAAGTGATTATGATATTTTTATTTGTTTAGCAAATTGCGTCAATAGCTCGTTGTGTGTCGTCTAATTAACATATCCTTCCACTTGGTTAGGTATGAATGCTTTGTCACTAATTGTCATTTGTGATTTTAGTTAGCATGTTTTTAACTTAATTTTTGCCTACACTCTTTGAACTTTCTAAAATAATGTATAATCAATAATTAGTTAAAGAGTGTAGTATACGCCAAAGACTGTTGAATTTTCGTATATATATATATATACATACACACACTCCAGTATACGATAATATATAGTTAGATACAATATCATTTGTATAAATTTTATCATCATGTTTTATTACTTCTAATGCAGAACTTTTAGTCAAGTATATATCAGAAGAAGACGAAGAAGAAAATGTACTCTAAAAATTACAAAACACGTACTATATGATATCAGTGTCTAATTACTGAGATTGTTCAACAATAAATTAAAATGGTTAATCATGTTAAACTCTCATCGTTAATTTTTCAAAGAACTAATCATATGCATATGTTAAGAAAGTGGACATTATACATAACAAAATTGTAACGGTGAGCCAAAAAAATATGTCTTAATATTATAAAAAGAGATTATAAAAGTGAGGATTATTCAAAATTATAGAAAGACCAAACTAGTAATCATATAATCAACCAATAATACCATATTAAACGCCTGATCGAATAATCGATTTTATGTTTATCACATAATATGGGGCCGACACTAATAAATAATTGTAATACGTATGTGTTTGATTGTATATCAAATTATGAAAATAAATATTGAATATATAATAGCTCAACTTCAAAACTAGCTCAAAAAATAAAAGAGTTGAAAACTATCCATAACAATATAATTTATTCATACTCTCATATCTCAAACAATGTGAGAGTCAAACATCATCAATAATTTCTATTTTTTTAAAAATAAAATGAATGGCCATTACATCCATCATCAATCATTTTGAAGAAAAAAAATTCAAGCGATCATTTTAATTGTTAGACTGCAAAACTCATGCACAATAATATTTGTAATAGTAGTAGTTCATATTTCTGCTCTGTCGAGTTTATATATTAGATTGTCATTCAATTAACAATACTACTTCAAAAAAAAAAAGATTAAAACAAATAACTATTAATTAAGTGATTATTTCTAGTCAAAACGAAAGTAACGCAGAGAGCAACGGGAAAAGTATGAAGACTAAATTATTGTGTTTAATACGACTGGCTGAATGAGACCCGAAACGAAGTCGGTTGCAATAGTTAGGTCATGTGTTGACTAAACAACAAAAATCTCCACTTTCTTTTTGTTTATTTTTTCAACACAAAAAATTTCCACTTGACTGAATAAACTTTACGTAACAAATTTTGAGACACAAACAGTGTTGTGAATCATATCGATCTGGACTACGAAAACAGATTAATAATGGCCAATTCAACCTTTCGCTAACCGACGAGGCTATTCAAATATGTACCAATTATTTTCCACAATGCAGCCATCACCAACATGCATGATTTTTTTAAACACTCGATGTCAAAATAATTAAGGTTTTAACTTACCAAGTTTAAACCATTTATTAACATTTTTGTTACAAAAACTTCTCGACAAGCAATATCATTTAGAGTTGATTATATTTGAATTGACTCATTTTAAGTTAAAATAATTTTTAAGATTTTATATTTGTTTTACTAATATATGTCAAAGGATGAATTGATAACAAGTTGTACGTGAAAAAAAACGTGGGAATAATAGAATGGGAAGCTTCAAATAGCTAGGAATGGGTTGTTGTGGTTGAATATCCATAAATTAATTAGTTTGGGGTAGATTTTATTCTATCTTTTTTCCAAGTCAAAAGAGTGCACGTGAAGGATTACTCATCCATTTGCAGAGTCTCCAAAAGGTGCCGTCAAGGAAACATCCTCCCTCTATCCTTCTTTGTAATTCCACTACAATTTAGTCGAACATTTATAAAAATCGAACACTACAAAAGTTTGAGTAAATGATTTTAGGGCAGTTTATTATTAATATAAAAATAAAAATAAAAATAAAAGATTTTTTTAAAAAAGTATATAATTATAAAAATATAATAAACTACAAAATAAATTGAATCGGAAAATTTTATGATCATCGCCCTACTTTCTTCTTTTTTTCAGTTTCCCTTTTTAACGTTTTAGACTTTCTAAACTTTTATTTAATAGTTGCTCGTATATTTTTGACATAGGAGACATTACATGTTTCGTACATCATTTTGCATGTGTAATTAAGTCTCAATGTGTGATATAATAACTATATACGTGTTACCGTTCAAGTTAGAATAATGTGGAAAATATTATTATTTGTAATATTTTTTTAATGGTGAAATCATAAATTCTAGCAAGGAATTCAAACTTAGGCTAGAATAAAACATTTACCTTGTGTTAAGGGAATTCAAAAATTGAATGAAAAAGAGATCCGACAATATATTTATATAGTACTATTTGAATAGATGAGAATTAATTTTGAATCTGTAATTTAAAAGTTTAACGAATTTAATGATAAAAATCTAAAGATCAATTCAAATAAATTTATATCTTAAATCTATCTTTTTATAACAGTACACACATCATTTTGAAATTTTAAATATGTACTACGTGTCTTGTTAGTCCAACTGAAAAGATATTCTCAAGAGTATACTATATGATTATTTGTTCTGGATCAAAGGAAGTGTTGGCATGAAGGAAAATATTTTGCACAATTATAAGTTAATTTCTTTTCTTTTTTTAAGCTAGTAGAAAATTACTGTTTCAAATAATGTCAAACTCGATTATAGTGTTTATTCATATATTTTTCAATCTTAGGGATAAAATATTATCTTAGGGATGAAATATTAGGTTGTCGTCTAATGTTACAATAGGTTATCAGATAGAGTCAAAATCTATCCTAAGGTCCCAAATTAGACCAATGGAATTCTGTCTGCTATATTTAAAACTAATAAATAAGTGCTTTTGAATTTATCTCATCTTTTAAGAATTTTCATTTTTCTTTGTTGATTAATAACCTTATCATTAAATAAAAAAAATGTGCAATTTTTCAAATCTAGGTCTAACATCTATTTCATAAAAAATTAATTTGCTTCAAATAAATATTATGATTGTAGTCTAAAAGGCCTATAAATTATTAGGAAAATACAAAAAAAAAAAAAAAAAAAAAAAAATTAGTGAACAGTCTCCCAAAAAAATCTGTAGAAAAATGACACTGAAGGGAGTGTTTATTTCAGGCTTGGACCATCACATGAAATTTAACATAAGACTCATGTTGGGCCTAAAATGAGATTTGATTTGAAATGGTCCACGATCATTGAATTGACATAAAGTGGGCTTATCCAATGAACACTAAAATGACACTATTTTGAAGTGGTCCATCTTAATATAGAGTTGTTGGGCCTTAAAATGACATTGTGTTGAAGTGGTCCACAATCACGAGTCTTAGCAGTCGTTTGATAGGATGTATAACAATAATGCTAAATATAATGTATTAGTAATACTTGCATTAATTATGCAGAGATCATTGCTTGTGCATTGTTTGGTTTATTAGAAATAACATGCGTTGCATAATTTTTTCTAAAAAATTACTCCTTTCGTCAACTTTTAATTGATGGTTTCTTTTTTAGAGTCGAACCATAAAAACTTTGACTAACATTTTACAATGTATTTAATTTTTGAATATCTAAATTTTTTTGTTTAAAATATCGAATTAATGTAATTTAATTTAACTTTGAAAATTAGTCAAATTGACTTTCGAAAAGCGCAACATGACAATTAAAAGTGGACGGATGGAGTATTTATTTACAAAGATACTCTCCACATATATGGTGAAAAAAGGCAAAAAAAAAGATTATGTTGGGCAAATGAGTCTTTAACCAAGCTAATGTATGCATTAAATCAATTTGCATTAATAATATCATAAATTTCGTGTATTAGTAATACACTCCTCAATACACCATAAAATGTATCGAACAAGATATTAATAATACACAACATTACTATATGCATTTTTTTTCCTAATACACTCTACTGGATGTTCCTTTAATTCTGTGATTATAGCATGTGGTATGTTTAAAGAAAAAATTATGGGATAGAACAAACATATGTCCTTTATTTTCCATTTATAGAGAGGGTTAATTTTTTTTAATAATATATAGTGATAGATTAGGTTTAATACCAAATACGCTGTATAAACTGTATTATCAGATCTAATAGCAAATAAACTGAGACTCATTCATTTTCTTATTTTGGTTATTTTTCCTTAATCCCACTTATTTTTAATCTTCCTTCACATGGAAGCTATTTTTTTTTAATCCATATTTGCTCTATTTGTCGACAAAATTGAAAAATTTGTGTAGATGCAAATGATGATTTTCTTTACGTTGTTACAGACGCTTAATTCACTTAGACTTTAGATAATCACAAAATTGCTGCTAATCATCATTGAAAAGGGGATTATATACGGAGATCTTATAAGTTCTCATTTAAGTTTTGACTATAATTTTAACAGTTGAAAATAATAGCTCATAGGTAACAGTTATTCTAATGTTTGTTCATATATATTTACAACCTTATTGGTAAAACGATTACAAATCTAAACTTTGTGATTATAACATGTGATAAGTTAAAATTTTTATATATAGATATGTTATATTAAGAAAATATTTATTATTTTTATTAATAATATTATTTTTCATTGAACACTTATAATATATATATATATAGAGAACAACTCATCAAACATATATAATACAAGTTTTATTGATGGACAATACATCTATAACAACTTTAATACATTTGTAATACATTGTATCATTTCTTACCAAACAAATATAATATATTTTAAAACACATATAATACATTTATATTATATCAGAATTCACTTTTAATATATAGTACAGATTAATCATAGTATTTTTATGTATTGTTATATACATATAAATGATAGTAAATGAAAAATATTGCCAAAATTAACAATTATTTATTAAAAAGGTACTGTAATTTTTCCAAAAATATAAATAAATTACGGGACGGAACAAATACATGCCCTTTATTTTACTTTTACAACACAAAGAGAGCTTAAAAAATTACAACATATAGCGATAGATACGGTTTAATAGCAAATACACTGTATGGACTATATTATCATTTTTAATAGCAAATAATTAAACTGCAAACCCATCTTCTTCTTTTAGTTACTTTCTCATGTAATCCCACTTCTCTCTAATCTTCCTTGGCGTTGCTGCTAATCGCCGCCGAGAGGGGATTGGATCTGAATCGTATTTTGTGTGTTGGATCTTCACCTGAAGATCTTCATAAGTTACTGTCCGAATATTGAATTTAAAGTTTTGACGATGTTCAATGTGAAAGTTTCGGATTAATATCTCTGTCAAGACACTTTGTTGGACATCATTTGCAATTCTAGTGATTTCTTTAATTAATTGAAGTATTTTTGCATCTTTCTCACCAGTAGTAGAAGGACCCAAAGAAGATGAAAGTACAGAATCAATAGCCATATTTCAAAGTAAAAAAAGGCAATTTACCAAAGCTTATATAATTTAAGTAACTGTTGAAACTTGAGAGAAAAAGAAAGAGTTTTTTTTATATAAAATTACTTGAGTTGTATAGAGTAAGAAGGGTTTTTAAATAGGGGAGAGAAGGGGGAAGACTGAAGAGGACACGTCAACAAAACTGGATAGCATATACTTAGTTCTTGCACAACACGTAAAACACTTTATTAAATCAATAAAAAAATAAACATAACAAACACAAAAATACACCACCATAATATTTAATCAATATCCACCGGTCCCGCAAGGAAGTATTTGACTATTAGGACATATTTATGATTGTCTCAGAAGTAAGGTCGGAGCAGAATTGTTAATCTGCACGACCTAGTAATTTGCTGATTTTAACTTTTTACCTAGGAATTGTTGAGTAATGTCAACATTCTGCCTATGGCAAGACTCACGAGGGGTTGGGTGGCTCGGATTGGAGTCATGATCGAACATGGCGCTTGCTTGGTGGATTTAGTTAAGAAATAAAGTTACGTCTTTGCTATAAGCTATAGCTTCTGATATGATGGTAAGCGATTGATCCTAACAAGAATGAATGTATGCGGATCTGCTTGGAAATGTTACATGGTAGGCCCGTAAAGTTTTTAGGTGTTTTTAATTTTTAATTAAGCATTTTTTTTAGTTGTGTTAAGTATAGTATTTTTTACTTTTAAGCACTTTTTTAGTTGTGGATATGCTTGGAAATGTTACACAGTAGGCCCGTAAAGTTTAAAAATAAGTTAAAAGTAAGATATCATCCACTTATGACTTTTAACTTTTGACTTATAAATCATCTAAACGGCCCTGGTTCCAAAAGCAATAATGGAACACCTCATAAGACAAAGCAGCATTGTGGATGTTCAAGTGTAATAATTGGTATAAGGAACTTTAATTTGGCTTTAGTTCCTGACCAAAGCCATATCTTCAGTCCATATTTGAATTTAATATGTTTTATCGGAATAGATGTTCTATCAGAAATAATTTTTTTATTTCTATAAAGTAAAAATAAAGTAATTGGGTATATATCACGTCCTTCCGAAACTCGATCCACATGTAAAATTATAGTGATTTTATTGTTGTTGTCATTGACATAAGACGTGCTTCATGTTGGGCCTAAAATGAGGTTTGATTTGCAGTGGTCCAAAGTCATTGAACTTGCACATAAAGTGCATTTTATCCAATTGACGTTAAAATGACACTTCTCATATTATATAACATAGGTTATAAGTTTAAACTTTAAAGACAAATTACGGGATAGGACATAAAACATATATGTCCTTTATTTTTCATTTGTTAGTGAAAAATTACAAAATAACAGAATTACAAGATTACAATTATAAATAAAATGAAGAAATAAATCTCTTCAGGCTGAGGCGCGGATATCTCGCTCTTTTTAAGGAGATTCAAGCCCACTGCAGCAAATGTTTTTCACCGATCCAGCAGTAGTCCTTCTTGACTTGTCCCCTTCAGGATACAACAGCCTTAACACAAAGTATAACTCAACAACTATGGACAAGAGTTGAGTCCAAAGCTCCACAAAAAGAACACATCCCTTCAACTAATAAGAACTCTCTTTTTGACAAAACTTTATGTACTCTATATTTTCTTGTGTCTATTAACCAAATGAAGACCACCACTATTTATAGTAGAAGAAGTCTTCCTAGGAATAAATAGGAAGATAATGGGGTGGTAAATAGTGAAGATAAATGGCCTTAGGAGTTACATAGATTACAAGGAATAATGGAGGAAGAATAATGAAGAAGTAATGGTGAAGGGCAACAAATGCACTAACGTGCAAATGTTACTATATGACCATTACCAACGTTTCTTTGCCAACGTTCACAAAGCAGTATGCCATAATGCCTCTGGTCATTAATTGACCATTGAGTAATTAGGCACCAATGCTATACATTGCAGCAAAGCTGCTAGTTACTCCAATAATCAAAAAAGAAATTATTAATGTGGCAATTCAAAGAAGTAAAATAATATAATATTAAAATGCCCCTACACTAACACCATTTACAGCGAGTGTTTAAAAAATTGTACTAATAAATAGCGATAGATTAGATTAATTAAGTGCAAATATACCGTATAGATTGTATTATCAGATTTAATAGCAAATAAATTGTAAACCCATCTTCTTCTTTTGGTTAACTTCTCTTGTATATCTTTGATGACAAATGACTGTATGTTATATTTATAGATTTAGATCTTCTTCTTTGTATGTATCTTCACTGTATGTATTCCATTGTATGGGGGAGATTGAGAGAGAAAAACATAGAACATGTGTCTTAATTCTTTTTCTTTCCAATGTATGTTATATGTATAAATTTGTATTTTTTATTGGCAGATGTTGTATGTACAATTATTCGCACAATGATTAGGCTATTAAGAGTACAAAATGTATCACTGTATGTGTCGATACATTGAAACTGAGTGAACGCATGCAAGTGATACATGCATGCTAAATCAATACAATAATTATGAATCATAATTAAATAAGCTATAACTACTAATGATAATTATACTCCAAACTATAATTGTTTAAGAGTTTTTTGTATCTTTAATAATGTTGATAAATTGATAAAACTTAAAACCAAATAATCAAATAGAATTAATCAATATATCGTTCACTCCCTGAATTATAATATATTCTTATAAAATGTCATAAATATAATAAGACCCCATTTTCGATCTTACTTTTCCTTTTTATGTAACTACTACAATCATTAATTTATTTTCATTTACTAATAAAATTACATATCACATTCCTTTTTATACCGAGTCACGTGTTATGCCATGCTAGTTTATGGAACTTTATTTCACTCGGAAATTGCCCTAAAAAGGCTCATACTTACTACCTTGAAATTATTCTCTTTTTTTAGTGGCATTATATGACATTAATTTTTTAAAAGAATGATTTCGTATATAAACTTTGATATTTTTTATTTATTTATATTATTGTTGTTGTTGTAATTTTCAAAATCCAACAAGAATTTTGTTGGCACTTCAAGAGTGGAACAAAAATAAACACAAGTATCGACTTTCTAGTTGAATATTTAATGAATGTTAATGTGATATTGGGAAGTATGCAACAAGAACGCAAATATGTATGTTATATATATATATATATATATATATTCTCGATTGGTACATTTCATATTAAAAAATATAATAACAAATATTTTTTTTGAATATTAAACATCAATTGATATTGTGTGACAAGTCTCATGTCAAACGTTTTGGGGAAAATTGCATTATAAAACCTTTCTTAATACATAATTATATAGATGACAATACTTTATCAATATTACAAATATAAAGTTTTTTATTTTTTTACTTATATAGCAGCTTTAAGATTTTTTTTTTTTTTTTTATAATTCCTAATTTCACGCTATTCCATTTACTTTAAGATAACAAATTCTTTTCAATTTTTAAAATAAAATGCATATTTAAAATTCCAGATCTTTCTCTCTAGTATATTCAAATTTTGAAATAGATCAAATATTGTTATTAACAAAACGATTTATGCAATCTTCTCTCAAAATTTTAAAAATTACTACAAAGTATTTATATCAATACAATAGTTTATATTACGTATTTTAAAAATATATTATTTATTATTATTATTATTATTATTATTATTATTATTATTATTATTTATTACTAGTAATTTTATCAAGTATATTTAAATGGTATACTGTATTTATTATAAGTATAAAGTATAAAGTTATAGGTATAATTAAAATAAACTTTATATTTTTAAGATCAGAGTATAAAGTATTTAAACTAAGTATAAAGTATTGTTTGGACCAAGATATGAAGTACTTCATTATAATTTATAAGTATATCTATTCCAAGTATTTTAATAGTAAAATATAATTATTATTTTTCATTTATACAAGGTATAAAGTATTTATTATAAGCATATTTAGACAAACACTTTTTTTTACTAGTAATAAACAGGTATAAAGTATTTTCTACTTATACCTTGCTTGTATTTTTAAGAGCAACAAGATATAAAAGTATTTTAGACTAACAGTCTGTTTAACATTGCTGCTAAAAACTGCTTATTTTTAGAAACACTTTTTTTAAATGACTTTTTTTAAAAGTGCTTTTGAAAAAAAGTAATTTGTGTTTGGCTAATTCATTTGAAAAGTATTTTTGTTAAGCAAATCGTATTTGACTAATCATTTTTTAAAAGTGCTTTTGAGAGTCAAATTACAAAAAAAGGTAAGTATCAAGAGCAACAAAATATAAAAGTATTTTAGACTAAGAGTCTGTTTGACATTGCTGTTAAAAACTGCTTATTTTTAGAAGCACTTTTTTAAATGACTTTTTTAAAAAGTGCTTTTGAAAAAAAGTAATTTGTGTTTAGCTAATTTATTTGAAAAGTGTTTTTGATAAGCAAATCGTATTTGACTAATCTTTTAAAAAAATGCTTTTAAGAGTCAAATTACGAAAAAAGCTAAGTATCAATGTACTTTTAATACTAAAATTATTTTATAGAGAGAAACTATTTTAAATATCTATTAGAAATTTTTTAATGAAAATATGCATATTCAAATTTTCAATCAATATTATACATAAATAAATAAATAAATAAAATATTACTATAATATTAACATGATGACTTAAATATAATTCAAAATATCAAGAAAAATAAATTTTAAAACTAGTCCACAAATTAAACCACTATATACAAAAAATTCATCACAAAAATAAATAAAATCCTTCATATTTTTAATCCTAAAAAAATGTTGTTACATTTATTTCTGATTTTGTAAAATAAGACGTAAAATAATATATAAAATATAAAATAATAATAGTATATAAACATAAAATAAAAAATAAAATTCTTGTATGAAACTTAACCAAATTTATGATATATGTTAATTAATTAATAAGGGATATATTGGTAATTATGTATATATGGGAGGAATATTTTAGTATTCAAGAAAATAATTTTCTGCTTCTGCTTTTTTTAAGATGAATTTTTTTTTAGCTTCTTCCCAACAGCAGAAAAACTGCTTCTACTTCCATTTAAAAGCAGTTTTGAGAATTCGCCAAACACATTTTTTTTCAAAAAAAGTGCTTTTATCGAAAAAAGCACTTTTGGCCTCCCAACTAGGGTTGTTCAAAACCGAACCGAAACCGATAATCCGAATCGATTTTTTTTTATTGGTTTATCAGTAATGGGTTATTAGTTTAGCGGTTCAGATAACAATTTTGATTTTTTTTTGTTATCGGGTTATCGGTTCTTAACGGTTTGAGGATTTTTCTTAATGAATGAACCGATAACCCGATAGTAAATTAAATAATTATATTTATACCATTTTGTATATAAAGTCCTTGACTTAAAGTTTAGTTTCCTACTTTTATTTCTGGCTATCTCAAAAATTTGGTTATTCTACAATGTAAAAGTGTTTGCTTTTGAGTAAGATGCAACTTGTGAACTCATGTACATGATTCATTCGATTTGTCACCTTGTTTCTAAGTGATTTTTATTAATTTATTTTTGTGTCAAATCTTAACGGTTAAACCGATAACCGAACCGATAAACCAATAACCGATAAGCCAATATCTTAATGGTTCTATAACGGTTTAGCATCTCTACAAATCGATAACCAATAACCAAACCGAACCGACCGATACGCAGCCCCACTCCCAACAACAATGTCAAACAGACTCTAAGTATATCTATTTCAAGTATTTTTAAGAACAAGGTATAAAATATTTTAGACTAAGAGCCCGTTTGGATCGACTTAAAAAAAGTAATTTTAAGTCAAAAATAAAAAGTCAATTTTAAATGACTTTTAAGTCAAAAAATAAAAAGTAGGGGGAGACCTACTTTTGATTTTTGACTTATTTTAAGTCATTTTAAACTTATTTTAAGTTATTTTTTTACCTTGTCAAACACTTCCTAACTTATTTTAAATCATTTTAAACTTATTTTAAGTTATTTTTTTTATTTATCAAACACTTCCAAAAGTCAAAAACAAATTTAAAAGTAGGTTTGACCAACTTTTAAGTCAATCCCGAACACCCTCTAAATATATTTATTTCAAGTATTTTTTAGAGTAAGGTATAAAGTATTTTCTATTTATATCTTGGGTACAAATGATGTTATAAGTATTCTAGATCAGGTATTTTAAAGATCAAAATGTAAAATCTTTATGACAGATATATATATTATTTCATGTTTATATCAACTATTTTCAGCACAAGGTATTCAGTATATTTATGGACAAATACTTAATATATTCATTTAGTAATTATATGTCTATAAAAAGTTTGATAATAAAAGAAAATTAATATATATATCTGTTAGGAATGATAAAAATTAGTCGAATATATATGTACTGTCATGACGAGGAGTTGTGTGTCGTGGTTAATGAATTCACATTAGCCTAATTTCAAGTATATTAATATATATATTCCTTTTATCTAAATAATAATTGTCCACTATTGACTTAATAAACAAATACTTTAATACATGTAAATAATAGGGGTAAATTTAATGTTTTGAAAAATGTATTAGATATAGAATAACATTTAATATTAGGGATAAAATAGACACTAAATAATAAATTGTCTCTTAATTTTTTAAATTGAATAAATATTATTAGACAATTATTTTTAATAGTAAACAAGTAAAAATGGGTACTAAAATCTATTAAGGTAAAATATTTTATGTGCAATAATAATTGATTGATAATCATTAATGTTGTCACATATATGTAATACTGCCTTTAAGTTTTTTTCCCGTTTTGGTCTAGAGGTGTTTCGTGCACTTGGAGCCCATGGAAAATTTCCCGTTTGGGCCCAATAGAAAAACTTATATAAGAAAGAGTTGGATCAAGTTAAGCCCATAAATAAGGCGTCACATCTAGAATAATCCAAGGGTGTGAGGCGAAAGAGAGGGAAACAATGGCGGCGCGGCAAAAGTGAACCAAAGTGAGTGTTAAATTCTTTTGCTTGAAAAATACCACCCCGCCCGCACCCTGATTTCAAGGGAACCAAAAACTGCACCGACGAGCTTTCATCTTTCATCGGTGCAGAGAGAGAGCCTCGTTAACACCAATTATTTACCAGCCATTCTTCCTACTTTTCATACTCTCATCCACTCACTCACTCTCCCTCCCTCGCCCCCCCCAAAAAAAAATAAAAATAAATAAATACACAATTCACTTTGAAGCCCTAGTTTCCCAGATTCTTGATTCAAACTCTCGCTGTCTGTGATTTCTTTATCTGCAAACAAAGGTAAATCTTGAAATCTGAAATCTTGGAAGTAGTTTAAGGTTCCGTTTCCCCTTTTTCAAACCCCCATTTGCCTAAATGTGGTAGAAACAAGAAAAAGGGGAAACTGGATACATTTTCCATTTTACACTAAATTCATGCATTTGCAACTAGATTTTATATATTTATTTATTCTACTGTTGGGTTTAGTGTTGTTTCTTGTTTTTTTTTTTTTTTAATCTCAAAGTGGCTGAATTTTGGCTTGTCTATTTAGTTCTGAATGCTCAAGTCTCTTTGGCTGTTGGATATGGTGTATTATTGCAACTCAAGCTTTGGTCCGTCTCTTTCTTACAGATTAGTTTCTAAAGAAAAAGGTTTGGATAGACAAGCAAATAAGTTCAAGAAAAAGAAAGAAAAGAGACCTTTACCTTGCAATCTTGATTCAAATCTATAGGTTAGGAGATAAGTGAATAAATAATTTGAGTAACACTCAAATCTATAGGTTATGACTCTCCAGTGCTGCAAAGTATGATGTAAGTTACAAAAAAAAAACCTTGCAATCTTGATTCAAACTCTTTTCTGTAGATTTCTTTATCTAAACAAAGGTTAATCTTGAAATTTGAAAGTATTTTAAGGTTCCATTTTCCTTCTTTAACCTATTGCAAGCATTGTTTGCCTAAATGTGGGTAGAAACAAGAAAAGGGGAAACTTGATACATTTTCCATATCACAGTAAATTCATGCATTTGCAACTAGATTGATTTATATATTCTACTGTTGGTTTTAGTGTTTCTTGTTTTTTTTTTTAAATCTCAAAGTGGCTGAATTTTGGTTTATCCATTTAGTTTTGAATGCTCAAGTAAAAGCTGTAGGGATGCATAGGGTTTTCTTGAACACTCTTTAGTCAGATGAGTTAAAATCTGAATTGGCTGTTGGGTATTGTGTATAATTGCAACTCAAGCTTTGGTCTGTCTCTTTCTTACAGATTAGTTTCTAAAGACAAAGGTTTGGATAGATAAGCAAATAGGTTCAAGAAAAAGAAAAAAAGAGTGACTTTCCTACCCTTTGGGTAGGAGATAAGTGAATAAATAATTTGTGTAACACTTGAATCTATAGGTTATGACTCTCTAGTGCTGCAAAGTATGATGTAAGTTACAAAACAAATGTCTTACTAAAATAGATACATGTCTTTCACAGTGGATGCTATTATCAAACTAAAAATACCTGAAAATAGAAAGCACTAATGATATTCTTTTATTGTTTATCTGTAGCTTCCTATTCCATTCAAATCTATGAAATGCAATTAAGTGGAAATATGTGTACAGTCATTAAGTTGAAATTATGATCCTCTTTTTACTTCTTGAACATGTAGTCAATTTCGAGTTCTACCCTTATTCTGTCTTGATGTCCTATTTTGACTTCACAGGATGATTGACATGAATGCTAGCAAGTTTATATATCATATAATTCAGAAGAAGATGTATGGGTAGTAATTTCTATGGATAAAGAAATAAAATCTATTATGAAGAGTATAGGGCGCTTTATCAAAAAGAGTATAGGGCCACCTTTCTACCATTTAATTAATGGTATATCCTGTTTAGTTTATTTAGGGAAGTGGACATTATTTGAGACAAACTGTTGAGGAAAGTATGCTTCCCTGCTAGGAAAACCATTTATATCAACTTGAAAACTACCATATCTCAATATTTCGCCTGTCATTGTCTTTATATTTCTTCCAGAAACTAATAGGTTTGTGCGCACCCAAGGGTGTACCCTAGTGGTCAATGAAGTGGTTGAGAACCATGGGGTCTCATGTTCAAATTCTAGACACTAGGTGATTTCTTCCCGTATGTTCTAGCCGTCCTAGCCTTGGTGAATAGAGTTTTACTTAGTACCTGTTGTTGTGGAAGGTGACAGGTATCCCGTGGAATTAGTTGAGGTGCACTCAAGTTGGCCCGGACACCACGATTATCAAAAAAAAAAACTAATAGTTTTGTATTCCAGGTCAGTGTACTCATCCAGTCCGCCAAAAGGGCATTGGAACTCAGTGCGGCTCTATGCTCAATTCGAGTAGATTATAGATGAAATAAACTTTTTTACAAAAAGCTGTCAACCTTGCAAATTTTACTTGCCCTAGGTTCACAGCTTCTTTTCAGGTCTCATGTGGCATATGGGAGCCATTCCATGAAAATGATCTTTTATTGTTTGAGCTTTCTGGAAAATATTATTATCTTCTTTCCTCTGTATCTACTGTTGCACCCCTGTGCTATCAAGAAGATGAAACACTGCTCATTGAGTCTTTTTGCGTCCATCACTGAATGGTTAAAGCACCCGGTCTGGTAAGGGATAAAAACGCAGGTTCGATTCGTACTGGGCAGGTTGAGAGCAGTGTCTGCTCCCCTGTACCTGGGGGAGTTGGATGGCTGTTTGCTATTAGGGACTTCTGTTATGCACAAAAGAAATAGTATATTAAGTAAAAAAATTAGGGATTGCAAGCAGGGCCTCAATGATCTCCAATTGTATTGTTGTTCCTGAGTAGTAGTCTTTTGGTAAGTAAATAATAAGTTACACATTTTAATTTTTAAATTTGACAATACATGGACTAACTACCAATTCCAAGGACTTTATATATAAATTATAGAATGAGGACTAGTGTATTTGGATAATTTTTTTGCCCCCCACTATTTGAAAGCATGAAGGTGCCGAGAGATGGATTTATCTATTCGTGCTTCATATCCTCATTACTCAAAAGGAGATCAGTTAGCCCCTGTTCTTCTTTGGCTCAGTTGCATTTATGAAGTTTAGCCAAAAGTAGATAAGTATTTAATAGTGCTTCTGTGGTATGTGACACAATGATGTACACATTAGAGAAAATGCCAGCAACGAAATGTTAACTAATATTGTATCAAACATTAATCCTCATTATTGTAAGCGCATAATTGGATGAAAATTTCTATTTTTTTTATCTCACACATTTAAGTATTTGGTGCAATGTAGTATACCTTTTTTTTTTTTCTTTTTATAACTGCAACTTGATTTGATATATATGTGCTCATGCCTCTCTTTTTGTTCTTGTCAGAGAAGCAATATTGGATTTTTCAATTTGGAGTATAAGAAATTTAGCCCCTTGGTCTTTGTGAGAATTGGGAGAATGAATTTCTAGTGATCTTGTATCATTGAATATATTCATCTCTGCGGGAACTTAGAACTTGAGTACAGAGGTCACTAAGATGAAAATGAAGAGAAGAAACTAACTAGTGGAAAAACAGGTATAGTAGGATTTACATGTAGGATGACTGTCTTGTGTAGACATTTTTGGTAATGCCAATCAGGAAGAGACGAGACCTCAGCTAGAAGATCAAACTGAGATGTCAACTCTTGGAAACACATCAGTGTCACCTGAAAAGGTGGCAAGAACAGCTGGTGGGGGCCATCGCACAGCATCAGCAGGTAATATGTCTGAAAATCTCGGTGTTGACCAATCAAGAGAAGCATGTGAAAACGCAGTTCAAAATCTTAATCAATCAGAATATCGAAAGAAAACACCTGGTCAGCCTAGAAAACGAAAATCTATTTCAGGATCCCCTATTAGCAGTACTAGACTTCTACGTTCGAAGTCAAAGGAGAAGTCTGGAGCTTCTGAGGCAAATAATACTGTGGTAACTCATGATGCTACCGAGGAAAAGAAAAGAAAAAGGAGAAAGAAAAAACACAGTAAACATATAGCTGTGAACGAATTCACAAGAATAAGGGGCCATCTGAGGTACTTATTACAAAGAATAACATATGAGCAAACCTTGATTGAAGCTTACTCTGGTGAAGGCTGGAAAGGACAAAGGTTTGTTACCTTTTATCAGAATTGTTATGTAGTAAAATATGTGGGAATTTAATTGATGAATGCTTAATGAAGGTTGGAAAAGGCAATCTTCTATAACTTGTTGCAGCTTTATTGTAGTGCACAGTTTTTTGACTTGCAAATACTTGACCACTCATAGCAGCTTTTAGCTTAAATCAATATTTCCTATTTGTGAAGTGTGAACAGTAGAAAAGATTGATATTGATGGAACAAAGGCATAGTTACTTTAGTTCATTGAACCGAGAGATGTTACTCTAAAAATATAGGTTAATGCCTGTATACTGTGGCCTTCCCCTATATCAATAAAATCATTTACCTTATCAAAAAAAGAAAAAAAAGTCATAGGCTAATTTTGCCTACATGATGATGGCTTGAGCTTGCAGGTGAGCACCACCAACATTATGTTGTGAAGTAGAATTTTTTAGTTTGTTGATAAGGTAACAAAATTTCATCAAAGAAAGGCTACGGGATTTCTTCACTCTTAAAGCTTGTTGCAGGATATCAATGTTTTTTTTGTTGGTAATTTTGCATAATCGTTCTGTTGATGTATGTTTTTGAAGTACACTGGGAGGTACTGACTATTCAAAAACAAAAAAAGTAGTCGGGGAGGGATACTATCAAGCTGTTCATGTGTTGCATTATTAGTGTTGCTTTGATATGATGGTCTAATTACTTGCTCTTTACTGGGAGGAAGCAGGTGTAAGCATACTAACCCTGTAGACTTACTTGTATTGTGCTTTGCTGACATCTGTCATAGTCTAAAAGCAATGGGTTTTAGCACCTACTAGATTTTATTTCCCAAATAAGCTGATTCTATTTTTCCCCGTCATGTCACATTCATAAGGCGGGGAGAATATGTATGTTTATATGCCTAGTGCATTGTTTTTATTTTTATAAAATCATCTGCTCTCTGACCTGAACCCTTAACTGCAGTTGCCTGCTTAACCTAGCCTAAAATTATCTGGCCTGTTCAAAATTATATAATATAAAGTATTCAGGTCTGGTAGTTATTTTTTCTTTGGTTAGCTCACTTTTGCTGTATTTTCTGTTTATTTTAAAATTTTGAGAACATACTTTTCAAAGTCATTGTTGGGTTTTATGGTGTCGACACTCTTGCAGCTTAGAAAAGATAAAGCTGGAGAAGGAGCTACAACGAGCCAAGACTCATATTTTTCGTTACAAATTGAAAATAAGAGATTTGTTTCAACGCCTTGATACGTTACTTGCTGAAGGGAGGCTTCCAGCATCTTTATTTGACAATGAAGGGGAGATCGACAGTGAAGATGTAGGATATGCTTGTTGGCTGCTATAATTTTAGGTGTGTTCACGGTGCTATGATGCGATAACTGGATTACTCAGGCATCTTTATTCTTCTGCAGATATTCTGTGCGAAGTGTGGCTCTATGGATCTGCCAGCTGATAATGATATTATTCTCTGTGATGGGGCTTGTGAGCGTGGATTTCACCAGTTGTGTGTGGAGCCACCTCTGTTAAAAGAAGACAGTAATGTTCAGTTATCCTGTTGATAGTTTTTCTGATAGCTTTTGTTTTATAAAGTGTCAAATAACTTCCTTACTCTCATGGTTCTCTTGTTCCTTGCTATGCTCACAGTTCCACCTGATGATGAAGGCTGGCTTTGTCCTGGCTGTGATTGCAAAGTAGACTGCATTGACTTGCTTAATGATCTTCAAGGAACAGATCTTTCCGTCACTGACAGCTGGGAGGTTGTGTCTAGATCATTCTTTCCTGATAATCAGCAGTTAGTTTTTCTGATCGTTATGATCTTAAGTGTTGTTCCTAAGTGTCTTCTTCTAACATGTGTAGAAAGTATATCCCAAGGAAGCTGCTGCTGCTGCCTCCGGGGAAAAGCTGGATGATATTTCTGGTCTTCCATCAGATGACTCGGAGGATGATGACTACAACCCTGAAACTCCAGATGTAGGAAAAAATGATTCGGAAGATGAGTCGAGTTCTGATGAATCTGATTTTTACTCTGCATCTGAAGACTTGGCAGAAGCCCCTCCTAAAGATGATGAGATCTTGGGGCTTTCTTCTGAAGACTCGGAAGATGATGACTTTAATCCTGATGATCCAGATAAGGATGAGCCGGTTAAAACAGAAAGTTCAAGTTCTGATTTTACGTCCGATTCTGAGGATTTTAGTCTGATAGTTGATACTAATAAGTTGCGAGGTGATGAACAAGGGGTTTCCAGTTCTGTAGATAACAGTATGCCAAACTCGGCTTCCCAAGAGGAAAAAACTAAAGTTGGCAAAGCTAAAGGGAATTCGCTGAAGGTTGAGTCGTCTTATCTTATGCAGTCTGATAGCCCTCTTGTCTCTGCCAAAAGGCACATAGAGAGGTTGGACTACAAAAAGCTGCACGATGTAAGCTTCTATTTTTTATTTATAATTATTTATGTTCGTATAATTATCCAATATATGCTTTCTAATTATCTAGAGTAGTATTTATGTATATAACTAATTTAGTACCTTTCATCCCTCTTGACATGCTCTTGCCTTGGTCAGTCTCTTAACTGTTTAGATTTGGAGTATGAAATTTACTGGCGTACTCCATGTAGAATATCCATATTTGTTAGGAGAACACATGGAAACTCCAGTGGCATTGATCATGCCAGTTTTGCTTGACCAGTTTAATTCTGTCATCGTTTATGAGATTATCATATTCAATATTACTCCGGTTCTTCTTTAGCACAGATTCAGTTCCTGTTTGGTTTAGTTCCTCGATTTTTTTTAGATGCAACTTATCTATCATTGACTGGTCATCACATAGTCACATTAACATAATTTTCTGGTTTTGTCCTGATTTCATCAGTATAAAATTTGCCATGAGAGCCTATTATCTATGGACTAGGATAGTGGGAGATAAGTGGGAACAAAAACACAACACCCTTTTGTTGGGAGTCACATTTTGTCTCTTTGTTGATTGAGTATTGTAATCACTTTCTGTGGTTTGAAGTCTAGAATATCAGATTGTATGTGGGCGTATATACAAGAACTGGATCACTAAATTTTAGTACAAAAAGGTTTTGAGGTGCTTAAGTTGTACAAGCTGTCAAGCACTTAACATTATAGCAGAGAATGTTGTTTCTCTTAAAGAGCTGCATGACTAATGTTTAGGTTACTGAGGTATGTTCTTACTGTCTCAGTAGCCAACCTTCGTTGATTGATAGCTTCCTGAGTTGGTCACGTGATATAAAGGTCATCTCCTGGAAAGAATGGGATTCTTTTCCCAAACCATGGCTTGTAACTCTCATATGATGTGTGGTTCAGCTGGTGGAGTTGATGGACAGTTACTCTGGCACAACCAAGTTGAAATATCAAGCTTGCACTTAACATGGATTTTAAAATCATTCTCAAAAAAAAAAAATCATTCTCAAAAAATCATGGATTTTAAAATTGTGAAGGCTTAACTTCTATTTTTATGTGAGGATTTGAGGAAAGCTCTTGCCTGCAATGGGACATACTATTTTTCTACATTGTATCAACATAATCTAAGATCTATTATATTGAAAAACGATTTGTTTCATTTAAATGGTACGTCTCTGCATGTCATATATTCATCAATCATCTATGCTTTTGTGTTCTTCAATGTGACTCCTTATCTTTTTTCTTCCACCTGATTGGATTAATTTGCTCGTATTCATTGGTGTATGAAGGAAACATATGGAAATGGATCTTCTGATTCTAGTGATGAAGATTATGATGATGGTCCTTTACCCAAGGTGAGAAAGTTGAGAAATGCCAAAGGTGCTGTGGCTTCTCCTAGTTCGACTCCTGCGGATATCAAGTATCAAAGTGGGAAACAAAAAGGGAGTAGACATACTTCTGATAGTGGAATCTCTGAGAAACTCAAAGTTGGAGGCGCGGGCACCTCCGAATCTCCCTCAAGTGGTAAAAGAAAAACACATGGAGAAGTCGCCACCAAGGTATTTGTGGGCTTTACCCTGGTTCCAACTGTTACATAATTTGATTCAGTGTTTATAGTTACAGTGATATCTTACTTTCCAACTACAACAATAACAACAGACCCCGTGAAATCCTACAAGTGGGGTCGACATCTTACTTTCCAATGAAATTAAAAACAAAACCTATTGAAGGTAGGAGGAGATCATACTTATGTCATCCTTGAAGAAATAGTGTACAATGGATATGATAAACTAACTTCATTAGCTTTCAAGCAAACCTTATTTACTCTTTAGCTGCCCCCGAAAAGAGAAGAGGACTTGTTTATAGCTGTGTTTTTTTTTGGACTTGTTTATAGCTGTTTTTTTTTTTTCCAAACTGTTGTATGGTATTGTGGCTTTTCTAATCATGTATTTTTTTTAAAAAAAAAAATTGCTTGAAGAGACAAATTGATTAGTTTTTGAATGAAATGTGACTGAGAAGAACATAATGGTTACATAGGATTCATATGGCAGGTCCAACTAGTTTTGGATTGACATGTAATTTTCTAGTTTACTAGAAGAATATCCTTTGTTAGTTTTCATGCATTTCCTCACTTCAGTTTAATGCTTTTTTGGGTTTCAGAGACTATACGAATCCTTCAAGGACAATCAGTATCCTGACCGTGACGCAAAGGAGAAGTTGGGTAAAGAATTAGGGCTAACAGCTCACCAGGTTTTATAAGCTCTCCTGGCATATGTTAATTTCAGCTTCATCCTCTTTTTTGTCACTTGTGTCTTCTTTATTGCTTTGTGGCTGCTGCCCATTTTCCCTTCTTACTTAGTTTTTTCTTTTCATTAATATACAGGTCAGTAAATGGTTTGAAAATGCTCGTCATTGCCATCGTCATTCTCCTCACTGGAACACAATTATGAGTCGGAAAGTGTCGAAAGAATCTCCATCCAAATCGCAGATAATTGGAGAATCACTTGGAACTGAATCTAATAGCATCATTGCTTCCTGCAATGGGGTTGAGAAATTGGAACAACCAAAGCAATGTCTTAATGGAGAAAAAGGTCATGCAATAGATAAGAGTGAAGAAGATTTGTTGATACAGGACGCCAGTGGAAAAAAATCTAGTGGACCAGCTAAAAATGTTAATACGACAAATCAAGGATCAGAGGACACTCCTCGCAATAAGACTTCCAAGAAGCAGAAGGCAAAAGTTGGTACTGCGAATTATCAGAATGATAATACAACAGAACAAGCATCGGATGGCACTCCCTGCAATAAGACTTCCAAGAAGCAGAAGGCAAAAGTTGGTACAGCAAATTCTCAGAATGATAATACAACAGATCAAGGACCGGATGACACTCCCCAAAGTAAGACTGGTAAGAAGCCGACGGTGAAGGTTGATACCCCGAATTCTCAGAACGTCCGTAGAAGTAGCAGGTTGCAGAAACAAGACTGAAGAGTGGAAGTGCCAAATTCTGGAATGTACGAATACTCGGAGTGGAATATAATCTAACCTGGAAGTTTTCTGATATTGGTGAATGGTTAAAGATTGGAACGTTAGCTAGTTGAAGGTGGAACTTTGCAGTACAGAGTCATGTGGAGTCCTCCCGTCAATCTAACTTGAATGAATATGCATTATGGAGAGTCCCGGAGATGAGCTGAATTTTGTCCTTAGTAGTTACCAGTGATTAAAGCTGTGGATCTAGCAGGGACGAGATGGTATTTAAATTTCGATCATGCTTTACATTTATGTCTCAATCGTACAGTAGACATGGTATGGTGTTGTACGTATTGCTTATCTACTTCGTTTTCATCGTCCTTCCGATGTGTTAACTGTCAGTAAAGATGAACCTATTTCAGTTGAATTGCTGCTCCATTTTGGTGAAGCGTCTAATCCGACAAGTATCATTTGTTAAGAGCTGAATTGCCAGTGAGTTTTACAGCTCGTATTTGCGACAGTATATCCCAGCGAGGGTGAGTAGTAATATAACACATCATTACTTCGTTTGGTAGGGTGTATAAAAGTAGTGATGAATAAGGTGTATTAGTAATGTTGGTATTTATTATCCCCAAATGATTCCTAACTTCCTTCAACAGAGAAATTCTACTTTAATAATATAACTCAGTATATAGGTAAAGTTTTAAAAACTAGAATAATAATGTAGCTAAGTTGAAAGGAGAAAATAAGAAATATATCGGTGATTACATGGAATGAAAGAGAAATATATTCAAAATTTTCAGATAGTTTTTTTTTAATAAAAATAAAAAATAAATTACAAAACTAATTTAAATAAGGAAATTAAAAAGTGACAATTCTAATTATACTTAATTTGCCCGGCGGTCATAAATAATAATTACATTGAAGTTGCAAATAATCCTTTACTAATATCCATACTTTAAAAAATAATGGAAAAAATAGGTTCTTGGAAAAATATTAGCAATATTTCAGCATGAATTTGATTATTTGTCATTATCACGTAATTCAAGAACCTCTAATGAATGAATTATTCAGGAAAGAATAAATCATTGAGTTTTTAATCAACATTAAAAGGAAAATAAAGAAGAAAATAAGAATATATATACAAAGGTATTTCGTAAGAAAAATAACACATTTAAGTTGCATATATTTTACAATTGTGATATATGTCTCAGGAAAAAAATCAAAAATGTGTTAACAAATTCAAAAAAGAAATTACACTGAACATGAAAGCAATTATAACTTTTGAACTTGCATAATGAATTTCATCAATTGATAAGTGAGAAACTTCATATCTATGTAAAAATAGATAATATGTAAGCTTATATATAGTACTTTTAAGTTATAGATTTGTATATAGAATATCAAAACATGAATTCTTGGAATCGAGTACAATAATTATTTTCTGCACAATGAATATACCTACTATATGTGTATATGTTCAATATAATCGGAGACAATAACTTTGCAGAAACATAAACAACAGAATTTTAAAAAGGTAATAAAAAACAACAATTAATATCATGAGCATAAATTAATGAATGTAAAAAAAACATACCAGGATATGTAAAAATAGAATGAAATAGAAAGGAAAAAATCGAGTCCACTGAAAGCACAGTGTCCCCTAAAGAAAACTATTCCCCTCTAATACCTGAGGTTTAAAGAATTAGATCCTCTCAGGATGGAACGATTTTATTCACTAACGTATTGATACAAAACAATGATGTCAGTAAACAACTCAACAAGAGCAAAGTACACAAATATTTAATTGTGAAGAAAAAGAAGTTTAGAATTTTCGTTGTTTTAAAATGAGAGGAAATCCCTCTATTTATAAACAACAAAGGGTAGTGTGAACAAATGCTTATTGTGCCTTATCGGGAATGACACAACTCTTTGAAAAAGTCAGAACCCTTCGAAAAGGTCACTACCGTTCATAAACGTCACAACCTTTCGTAAAAGTCGCAAATTTTCATATAAGTCACAATTTTTCATAAATGTCACAACTTTTCATGATAGGGAAAGGCTAGTTTTGAAAATAAATAAATTAAAAGGAAATACTTGTTTGTGGTGGCACCACGTAGGCGAACCTAGGCTACCAACTAAACAGTAATTATTTTGTCTAACCCTGCAATTATATTTAATTGCATCCAAATCCAATTATCAAGGACTTTTCAAGCTGGCCTTATTGTTTTTTTGGGGCTAATTATGTCAGTGTTCAGGTTAGCTTTTAACCAGAGAACTATTTTCAGAAATATTTGCATTTTGACTTCTTTGTTATTTTTGTGAAGACATCTATATTTGGATACACAATTTGTCCTTTTCTGGAGAAACTGTAACTTATAAAATTTTCTAAACCAAACGGTAAAGTACTCTACCGGACGATCGGAACATGGAGTGGGAGAGTGATGCGAGAGAGCTAAAGGCTGCCGGAGCTGAGCCTCTACCGGACGGACGGAGTGGACTCCGTATTCACGGCTGGGAGATTGAGTCTCAGAAGCGTTCCATTCTCACTTCTCTTCAGCTTCAACAGTACTCTTTTACCCTTTTTATATATGTACAATTCAATTAAGCGCTTATTTGTTTTCGTGGCTGCAACTCGTTTGTTTCATGTTTAAGCTATTTAAAATTGTTTGGATTGCTGCGTAATTGATTGATTAACTACGCGGAAACAGAAAATCATGCAGGCTACGGTAGGAATTTAGGGCTTGATGGTTAGGATGTGAAACATGAAATAAGACCTCTGCTCCTACAAAATTAGAGTTATAGTCTTTAACTCTACTTTATCTGAACTGTTCTAATCCACAACAGCTATTTGGATGAGAATTGATATGCAATTTCGTATTGCGTGAATCTTTTGCACTGCCTTGGAAAACTCCTCATGATGCTGAATTTCAATGATTCATCACTCAGGCCTGAGGTTTTAATGATTCTTATCTCAGTGTATGCAATCCCTGCAAATTTTAGGTTGAGTGCTGCATATTGATGAGGGTTCTTAATTATGCAATTTGGTTCAGAGAATGTTTGTCGTTTTCCCGTCCTGCATGTGACATATGACCTGTGAAGAAGTATCCCTAAATATTAAACTCTCCCTAACCCCATGAAGAAAGATTGCCACGCATTTGCTTTATTGGACATTCTTTTTGTGCACTTTTATGTTTTTGCATATAATAATTCATATATTCTTCTTGGAAAGCACACTCATCTCTTTGATATCTTGAAAGGGTCTAATTCCTCCCTAAATGGCTTGATATGCATACAGATGGGAAGAAGAACTTCAGACCTCTCACTTGCCAGAGATGGTATTTGGGGACAATTCTTTGGTGCTTAAACATGTGAATACTGGCACAAAAATTCACTTTAATGCATTAGATGCTCTAGTTGGTTGGAAGCACGAGGCATTACCACCTGTTGAAGTTCCAGCAGCTGCAAAATGGAAATTCAGAAGGTATTACTCTATTAGCTTTCCAATTAATTTCAGTACCTACGTAGAAGCATTACTCCCTGAAAGAGGATCTTTGTCAGCTGGTGCCAGCATCAGTGTATGGTGGTAGAGTTTATATGAGTTTTGTCAGCTGGTACAGTATGGTGATAGATATTTTTCATCAATTGGTAGGTTGACCCTTCTATAACCCCGTGATAGAGTTCAGTATACTGCTGAATTGCAAATCTGTCTCCCAGGCAATGCTGCTAACTCAAAAGCTTCAGACATCCAACACAGCCATAAATTCAGGCCAGTCAAATAGATCGAATCTGACTGGGATCAGCTTTCAGGCCTTTAGCTAAACCAGTAGACTCTGTGAAAAATACCATCTCATCAAACAACACTTCGTAAGTTAAAATGGAGCTTCTTTTAGAAGTTAAAACCTTTTAAACTATCAAATAACGAAGGAACTTTTCAGCTATGTGACCAAATATCCCAAAGAACCACTAATAAAAGATATGTAAAGAAAACAACCGTATGAAGGCTTTAGTACATTTTTGGTACTTGCAAGCTGCCTTTTATGGTTCCTTGGTACATTTGAATGGCTGAAGCTGTAAAAGAAAAACAAAACAAAAAGGAAAAAAACAGATACAAATAAATAAATAATTTTTTTTAAGAACAACCAGCAATTGTTTGAATGCTGTTCTTCATTCTTTCCTCCTAGAATGTCGATAACTTCTAATAACATGATCTAGGAGAATGTCCAATTTCTTACAACATTGGATTACCAAAAGAAATGTCATGGATGATGGTGATCTTTTATTTTAGCTGCTGACCTGAATGAATGTTGATGACTATTGGATGATTCTGGTACAGGACTTAGACAAACTAGAGCTCATTTGCTTTAAAGCAGATCATGCTTTTTACTTGGTATCCATTTCTTACTTTTCACTTCAGAAATAGATTTTGATATCCATAGTTAAAGCTGTCTGACAGAGGGCTTTCTTCATTGCCTTTCTCTTTCTTTTCCTGACTCTCTCTCTCATTTTATTTATGTGTGTTTGCAGTAAACCTTTGCAACAGGTGGTGCTTGACTATGACTATACATTCACTACACCTTACAATGGAAGTGAAACTGTCGAAAGGAATGCCGAGGTCTGAATCTTATATCATTGGAGTGATACTTATTAAAGTTTGTAGACATTTTACTATTCACTCACACTTTTTTAGATTGTTAAAGTTAATATGCCAGCTGGTTTAATGCTTGCTACCTTGGTTAGGCTGTTTCATCAGTTATTTTGTCCTTATCCTCCGGTCAGTGACTCAAATGTTGCATTTTGAGTTACACCTTAGCAATAATCGCTGATCACTTGGAAAATTAATTTATTTGAATGGGAACATTTTTATTCATATCCCTTCTTCAATCTTTTCCTTTAGTTATTGATCCTTTGCTGTCAAACTCAAAAGTTTTTTGAACTATTCTTGTTACTTCTGTATAAAAGTGTGTCAGAGGGTTATCAAATGAAAGCAGCTGTAGTCTTCAATGGGAGGATTGCATTGACAAGATTGATTTGGTTGCACTGGCATCAAAAGAACCTATTCTCTTTTATGATGAGGTTGGTGAATCAGAAGTTGGTGATTTCAGGGTCATTTAACTGAGTAATGTTATCCATTTTCTACCTGTGTTACCTTTCTAGCACCCAAGTTGATTTCATTTTTTCATTCAACAGATCATTTTATATGAGGATGAACTTGCTGATAATGGAATCTCACTTTTAACAGTGAAAGTGGTAATGTCATTCTGGTTCTTATAAAGTCATATCAATTTGTCCGACTTCCGATTCACTGATGAATGACTTCTGTGTATTTCTAGAGAGTCATGCCAAGTGGTTGGTTCTTATTGCTGCGTTTCTGGGTGAGTGGCCCTGTTGGGGAAACATAAACAATTTGTTGCGCCCGAGTTATTGTTTCTTAATCTCTTTTACTTATGGTTGAATGCATTACACAGCTTAGAGTTGATGGAGTGCTTATGAGGCTAAGAGACACCCGCTTACATTGTTTATTTGGGGGGCATATGAAATCAGTTATTCTTCGAGAAAGCTGCTGGAGAGAAGCCACATTTCAAGCCTTGTCTTCTGTAAGTTCAATATCATCTCCATACATGTACCAGGGAGACCTACTTATAAAAAAGATAAAGAATAGTACCAGGGAGACACCTCCCCACCCCTCCCACTTCTATATAGACCTATTGATCTGTCTATGATGATGACCCTAGATTACCACAGTTGTTAACATTTGTTCTTGATTTCAAAGTTGTTATTTTTGCTAGCTGTGTTGTCTGTCTCTTCTGGTGCCTCCCTAATATGTTCTATAACATTGATATTATAGGTTGTTTCTCATACTAGAGACCATTTTATTCACTGTTTGAGCAGGCAATCTCGATGTTACTTTATCTTTATATTTTTAGGGAGAAGTCATTCATCTACTCCTTTTATAGACTTATTGGCATGTTTCACAATCCCTAAAGGGTTGTTGATGCTGTAGTGATTCAGGAAACTGTGGTGCAGAAATTAGTTACTTAAAGCAGAATAGTTGACAGGCTTCAGGGAGGATTTTCAGAAAGAACAGATTAGGATTTGGAATAAGATTGTTTCTATTGTAAATCCCACCCCATCAGCTTTTACCTGATGGGTTTTTTGGTGTGAATATACAGTTACCACTATAAAAAAAAAAAACAAAAAAAACAAAACAAACCAGATCCTAATGCAGTGAGAAGAAATGCAGGAAACAAAGAAAGAGAAAAGCAAGTAGGAGAAAAGGGGTGGGAAGGTGGGCAGTCCTCTTTACCCTCATAAGGGTTGGAATCTATCTATACTCCCCACATTTTCAAATCATAATCTTCTTCATAACCAGCCCGGTACAACTCATGTCTCAATTGCAACTAATAACAAGAAGCACAAGTCTTAAAGATTAAAACCTCTTGTTGCCTTAGAATATCAGGGTTCTAAGTTGTAACTAGACATCTTAAAGATCAATTTTACTAGGACTCAATTATACGTCTAGAAACGGCCGAAACCGCTATAATATATGCCCTATGGTACAAGTGCACATAAGCAAAAAGAAAGAAATAAGATAGGAAAAGTAAAATAAAAGTAGCTGGGCTCCCTTTGACCAAAATCTCAAAATAACCTTGACAAATGAATGTAAAAATTCCTTGAAACTAATGCCTGCACTATTTACATGGCATTACGCTCTCTCTGTATGACTTCAATGGTAAGGATTTTGAGAGGGTTCACTTTAGTTGGTCCAATTATGTGAAGGTGAAGCAGATCTTTCTTCGTGTATACCCGTTTTCAGAAAATTCATTACTTTGGACGTTCACTGTGTATCTAATTTTCTTATAAATGGTAACTAAATATATTATAAATATAAATAGCAATGCACTAAGACTGTGCTGCTACGAAATCACTGAGAACCCCCTATCGAAAAACAAAAAGAAGGGTTCTTTCCTATACAAATTCCTATCTCTACAGTGAGTCAATAAAATCTAACATGCTGTTTCCATCCTTCAAAAAAAATAAAAATTGATCAAGTAAACAAGTTTTGCCATCCTTCACATCCTGTATATTGCACCAAAAATCAAAGTCATTTGTATTTTAGCTGCTGTATGGAAACAGTTTTCCCTTTAAAACATCTGGAATTTCTTCTGCCCCATAAAACCCAACGCACATGATGACAACTGTATTCCACAAGACCCTTCCTTATTTCCTGGTCCTACAATTGCCTCAAGCAGTAAACAGATTCTTCACATTGAAAGGCATAGTAAAATGCTGGCTGAAAAGATTCCAAAGTTTGTATCTAGTTAGCACTTCATATATTGGGGATGTAAGAATTACTCTGGTCTGGTGTTAGATCGTATTTTTTAACTTACTTTTAGTTTGTTTTTTAGAATTCCCTTACAAATCTTCTTAATTTTTGCAGAAAGGATATCCTTCTGATTGCGCTGCGTATAGTGATCCAAGCATTATTAGTGAAAGACTTCCCATCATAATGCAGAAGGCTCAAAAGCTCAGTATCGAAAAACCATGTAAGCACTAGGTGCGCACAACATTGTTGTATCTGATCCTTCTTTCTATGTTCCTCCTATTTGTGGAATTTAGTCAATAATAATTGATCTTCAAGGAAGTTATGGAATTATTTGATTTTCTGACTTCTGTTTTTTTCTTCTTCCGACTTTGATTTTCTTCCCTATGTAAGTGTAAAGGATGCGAAAACACACTGCATCGAGACATGCAAAGAGTGCAACAACATGATTGGTGCCTTGGATAAATGGAAGTGAAATGACAAAGTAGAGACTTTCTTAAAAGAATCAAAAGGCTCTATGAGCGATGAAAACACTAGGTGATTTTTTCCCATTTACCTAAGCCTTGATAGGCAGAGTTATCCGGTACATGTGCTAGTGGGAGGTAGCAAATACTGGTGTAATAGTCAAGGTGCATGCTAGCTGTCCGGACACCACCATTATAAAAAAAGGGCTCTATGGCAGATGAACTTTTGACACTCTGCACCTTCCCACCTAGACTTATTTTGCAAGCATTTAACTTTCAAACTCACAAAATGATGCATCTGTGGCCTTTTCACAAGCTTTTCCTCGCTTCACCAACAAAAATGTCTAGCAGAAGTGCGGAACCTCATTATGAAGTGTTGGAATTTTAGTGGTTCTCTTGGGAAGAGGTTGCTGGTAGTGTTTTGATTGCACTAGCAGAGTTGTGCTGATCAATAAGTTAAGAATGAAAGCACATAGTATATTTTTCGTGAAACTTCCTCCCTTGGTATCAGATCTGGTTAAGCAAACAAATCCTTTGTTCATTAACTTTTTGATTGAGGAACAAATGTTATTGGTAAACTTGCTGATGAGTTAGTTGGTAGATGGTAAATGAACAACACAGAACCCATATATGATGATAATGGTCAAGTTATGATGAACATTATTTTTCAGAAGTAAAATAAATAAATACAAAACATTGTACTTTTAGATAAGACAATTCATACAATTTTAATATGATTTCAGAGCAGATAGAGGTTCTAAGTTTGAATTTCACCGCCTTTATCAACAGGATTATTTCGTGTGCTTGTTACCCAAAATAATCAAGGCTGCACTTGAAAGGGCATGTTGCAAACATAAGACAAATATATATAAGTGTTCCTTGCCAGGATGGTGGGGTTGATTCAGTGTACTAGTTAAACTTCAGTCGCTAGCCAACCTTTTTCCCCATAATTACTTTCTTCAAACTTTCTCTTTGTCAAGGCTTTATTAGAACATGTAAAAGAGATTGCCTTCAACTATAGGCTGTGGTTCTGATCTATGTATTCCAGAAGATTGCAAAGTTCATTAGGATTTGATGGTCTATACTAGTACGTCTATGTAAATGATGAGATCTTAAGGCCATTTTTGCATTAGTTAGCCAAGCAGGGACACTAGGTCAACGGGTTATACTGGTATATTTTAGATAGTGGAGGGCAGACCAAAGAGGTTTATGAAGTGCATTCAAGCATATATGCAGCATGTACAAATAAATGAAGTACTCAGAGGTGGTGAGTGGTAATTTTGTAAAATGTGAAAGGATTCTTGTAAGCTCTGTAGAATTTGCACCATTGTTAAAAAAATAAAATAATGGACAATAATTTGTATTCCCTAGTATAGGTAACTGTTGCTTCTAATATCTAAACTGGCGATCAAGTGGTGCTAGGTGGCTTTTGTCAAATCGATATGAAAGATAAAAGCTTCATAGAGATCAGTAGCAACCCCAAAATTTCAAGGTGGGGGTGGGAGGCGAGTGAAGGCGTTGTGGCCTGTGCTAGCCCTCCTTTTTAACTGCGTCATGTCATGTAGAAGAGCACCACTTCTTCCTCAAAGTTTTTGAGAAGCTCAAAACTTTAAAATTGCTAAATTGAGAAGTCAAGTTCTCTTTGCCACTGACTGAAATATTATAACTTCGACTGGTCATGTGGGTTCCTAAGTGTGTAAGTGAAGTTACAATAGATTGAACATTTGGTGTTACAATGAGATATTATCTTATGTTGCTATCTCTTATGCATTAGACTATCTGAAAGTTGAGAGTTGACGACTTGTAGGTCAGCTATTCCTGTAGAATCTGATGGCAGTAGGGTACACCTCTGAACAGTTAGACTGATTACCGACATGCTTTCACACCAACCTTATGAAGCACTTTGTAGAGAATGGCTTGCTGACTTTGGTGCTGAATAAAGTAGGCCTAGACTTTGTGATTTTGGAAGGGGAAGTATAAAATGTTAATTTAGACTTGTGTTTTATGTGTGTGCAGCAGAAGTTCAACAAAATTCTAGAGTGGTGCTATTGGTGGGTTTCTGTTTTGCTGTTTCGTGTAGCACTTAAGTGTTATTGCTGACCATAAGGAGTTTTGAGTTCTGTTCGTTTGGCATGTGATAGTGGAAAGAGGTCCAACTTACATTTGACATGTTGAAAGCAATAGAGATGAAGGCCCATTCATTTCTTTTGCCAGTGTACTGTGTGACAACTTTGTCCTGAAAACTATCCACCACCATCTAAAATAACAAGAAAGTAGAGAAGGAAAGGGGAGAGACTAGATATCCATTTCCTTCTCTTAGATGTTGCTAACCAGGAAATGGAATTACATCTGATCAAATATTTTACTCAGTATGAGGACTTCCATAGCTTCCATCTGCACTATTACCCCAGTACTTCGTTGCACGCACTCGCTCCCTCCTCTCTCTCTTTGTTTTGCAAGTGAATCTCTTTAAATTCATCAATAAACCAAGATAGAAAATTGATGTTTCCTCTAAAATTCTAATCGGAATTTGTCTAATTTCTTGAGCTTAAACATACTGCTCTAGATTGCCCAAGCTTAATACCAAAAAGTTATAAATGCATATTCAATAACCTTCTGCCGCTATTTGGGAGAGAGTAAGACGTTAAAAAGTTGTTCTTAGTGCAGTAGGAATAAAAAGAAACTGAAAAGTACATATTACATCTTAGGTGTCATTCATCTGATAGGTTTAAGCTGGAAATCTTGACATTTAGGAGCACTACTTCTCTAGGATCTTTTACTCTAAACAGGTCTCACAGATCATACAGTCAGTTCATGTACTGATGATGAACCAAGCTGAAGCTGTTACATGAGAGGATAGAAAATAGTTTCATTTGCGATAGATGAGTAGAATAATTACAGCTTGAGATTCAGATCAATCTTATTTGTATTTGAAGCCTGGTCTTCTGATTGTTGTGGATTTAGTCGAAAACTTCCTGGCCATTTCAAGTCAAATCCTTCATCTACCGGATTGGGATGAGATGTCATTTGAAAGCCTGTACTAGCCTCGCTGAACCTTGCCACAGTTGTACTTACATCTTTACCTGTTCTATGCACAAGCGAGTGAGGAACCATGCCAAGAGATCTGAACATGGGATTGTTGATAGGCAAAGCCATCATTGTCATCATCCTCTGGGACTGATACTGTCTCACTGCCCCTCTTTCTCTCTTGTGAGCATTCTGGTGGCCTCCCAGAGCCTGTGAACTGTAGAACTTCCTCATGCAGAAGTTACATGAAAAAACCTTGCCAGGTGTAGGTCTTGTCTGTGACTCAGATTCTTTAGATGTTGAAGGTGAGTTTCTTCCTAAGCTCAAACTCAACCACTCACCTTGATCAAATATTGACGTTCCCCGGCTGCCATCCTCAGCACTTCTCATTCTGCTGGCTGTTGAAATTATGCAGAAGTCTTTTTTTCTTCCCTCCCCCACAATTTTGCTGAAGAGACGGGCTTTATGAAGATACCGACCAAATGGACTCTTAAAGGGCTAGAGATCAGAGAGGCAAGGAATAAAATTGAGATCATGCAGGAGATGAAGATGAGATTAGGTATTGAAATTTATCATATCTCTTTTCACTGTCCCCACCTAGTGAGGCTTGGTGTTCCAGGGGACAATGCTTACGTCATGTTTCACTGCAGTCCCTGTCAAGCCCGCGATTCCCCCACTTCTTCTTTGTTTTTTCTTTTATCTAATCAAATAATTCTGCCTTTAACAATTTCTTGTTGGAGTTAATTGAGGTTGAGAATCACTGTGATTCAATTTATGGTCTAATCATAATCCTACAGTTTCTTTTGCCTGCCGTGCAGCTGTCTTTAATGTGAACTTTGTCATATAGAATTAGATTATGCTTGTATTCAGTATGATAAGAATTTAGAAATCACATGACTGCAGTTTATGGGTTTGAGATTAGTTTAAAAGGCATAGATTTTGCATCTGGCAGCTTGTTATCGAAGCTTGTCCCACTTCAAAGAATTCATTGTTTTTTAGAGCTGGATATTTGTTCGATAGCTCCAAGAATAAATCTCCTGCTCTGATTGTCTCTGTCATTTTTCCTGCTATTATTGCTAGTGATGGGTAAAAAAATTTTGTGGCTTGCGAAAACTTTTCATATTAAGTAGGTGTGGAAGTATTGTAAAGATGGAACCCACCAGCAGTGACTTGTTTCCTTTGTGAAAGAATGAGTGAATGAGAAGCTTTAGGAAGCAGAATGTAGATGTTGGAGTGAGTGGTGGTAGTGTCATACTAAATTGAGTGTGCCTTGTTTCAATGTCTGATGGAGTGGTAGGGTCCAAAGATTTGTCAATAATAGTGATTAAAATAGGAAAAAGATGAGATAGCATCTTTTCCAACTTTGTTTAGTATTTTCTTCTAAACATGAGGATCTATGTGGGTGTCTTCATGTTGGGGTTTCTTTTCTGACAGATAGTGGGCATTGTATATGAACAGCAGAAGAGTCCAGTTCACCATGAGATATAGATACCCCCCCCCCCCTCTATTTCTCTCAATAATTAAAAAAATAATTGAGTAAAAAATATTTGCTCTGTTGAGAAACAAAAATCCTCTGCAACTGAATTTGTTGGGAGGTAATAAGTATCCAGCGGAATGGTCGACGTTAAAACAAGTTGACCTGGCTACTTCTGTTGTCTGAAAAAGAAGTTACTGCAGCTGAAGCTAGAACGATCATTTGGTTACTGTCAATTGATGTTTTTTCTTTTATGGAGCACCGAATATTTGGTTGAGGTTCGTGTAATGAAGTGTTATACCGTCACATATGTTGAGGGCAATAATCAGTCAACATACATGAACACTGTCCGTTTCTAGACATTTTTAACAAGTGTTTTGGATTTTCCTGCTAATTAGTCTTTGTTCCGTCATTAGTTCACTTCTAGAAAATGAAATACTACTTTTACATCACAAATGCCTCATGAAGTATAGTGGGTTGCACTATTACACTTGTTACATATCCCTCTTTCTTTATAGATATGTTATGTTTGAGGTTTGTCCAACTTTTTTTTATTTTTAAATAACGATGATGTCCGTATCGTGCACCGGATACCTGATAATTTTTTCCACCAAGACATACACAGATGAGAATTGATCACTTAGCGTTTATTGTTGAACCTTGGTAGTCACTATTGGATATTGGTACTTCAACCTTTCTTTCTCTGGATCAGAGCTTCTGAAAATTATCTGTACATCATTAGCAAAAAAGGTAGGTCATTGGCAACTAAGTGGTCCTTAAACCTAGTACTATGAAAAAACTTATTTGGCCTAGTGTAATCTGTTACATGTACACCAAAGTGGTGCATTCCAACTTTACAAGCTTACATGTGGTCCAAAGTACCAGTTAGGTTTATTCCTTGATTTAGGTACAAAAGAAAGCAATAGGTCTGCTGACCTAATTTGAAGAATCAATGAGATAAGGCATATTGAAGAGGATAACGATGATGATGAGACTAGTCAATCTATATGTCCTTTCCTATATCTCAAAGAACCTTTTCTCTGAACTATGGTTTCTCAAAAAGAGATAGATGAACCCTCCAACTAAAAAAAATTCTTGGATTAAGACACTTCTTTCTAGTGGAGGGCCTATTTAAAATGAGGAGAATTTTTAGTATTGGAGCTTGGCCAATTGGGAGCCAAAATGGTGCCTTTTTAAGTGGCAAAAGCATGTAGGCGGTGTTGTTGATTATTGGACGGACGGAGAGAATGAGATAATGAAAACGATAGATGTTCGTCTTGATTGGTTGAATGTACTTGTGTAACTTGGAGATCTTTTATTATTCTTTTCTTTTTTATTTTTCACTAGATGTTCGGTATCTGCATTGGACCCCGATTAATCAAATTCATGCATTACAAGATCCATTTCTGAGGGCAATGGCTCCCAATAGGATTTTTCCTGTATTCAAGGCTTTGAATATGAGGATTTTGTAATGATGGAGGGAGTTCAATCATTCCATCACAAAGTGAGATTTTTTATTATTCATTAAAGTTTGAGCAAGTGCAAGGTCAACTATGGTAAAGATCAATGAAGTACTTAATGACTTGCATGAGACTAGCTAGCATACTTTTGAGAAAGAGGGTATCATATCATGGGTAAGCTCATAGGGGCATCATGAGGACCACCTTTAGGGAAAATGCCAAAATACTTTTTTGTTCACTCAAATTTTTCTTTTAGGAAGGACATATCTTTTTCGACCATTCTGTGTCACGAGGGGTTACAAAAACACTAAATAGATCTGAGGAAATAGTTTTTCCATTGAGCGCAAGTAATAATTAGCTCGTTGGGCACAAATTATATTTAAGTATTTGCAAATATGGGTAATTTATTTCTATATGCTGGACTTTAGTAATGGACTGGTTTGAATACCATAGTACTTGCGACTAACATTTTTTTTTGTTTGATTTTAATAATAATTAAAAAAAGAAGTTAAGTCAAGTATCTTTGAATGTTGAGTATTCCCTCCGTCACATATTAGACTAATTATTTTCCATTTTTACACGCAAATCATAAATAAGAAGATAATACTACTAATTCATTCCTTAAAAACTTCTTGTGAATTTTAAAAATAAATGTGAACACTTTCAAAAAGAATTAATTGTAAAAGTAATATAGGAAAAATTTAATTAATGTTTTCTTGATTTAGAATATGGAACAACTATTTTTAGTAAGATGATCAACTAATATAGGATGGAGGGAGAAACTCATTACATTAATTTTAATCCAAAATTTTGTAATTTATGGAATTATGTATTTGGTGGAATTTTAGCGGTCACATCAGATTCCCTGAATAAAAGATCAAGAGGAATTTGAAGACGTCGGAAAGCCTTTTATTCCGTCTTTTGGGAAAAAGGAAAAAAAAAACTGAAAGATTTGCCGTCCTTTGTTGGTTTATTTATGGTGCAACTTGCAAGTATTTATCGTATTATCCACTTTTACTAGTTCATTATAATAAAAAATAATTCTTTTTTATTTATCCACCTTAGTAAAAAAAACTAAGTATATTTTTTTTATGTTTTATTTTTAATATTAATTAACTTATTCTTTAAATTATTTTCACCAATTAATATGAGTGACATGATCAAATATACACTTCATTACAGCGGAAGTGCAAAGTTTATTGTGGACAAGTTAAAATGAACGAAGGGAATATCTATTTTTGAAAATATGATGTATTTCTTTTAAAAATTTGATCATATCTGAATCCTTCCAGAATAGGTAGATGGGTAAGACACATGTTTTTTCACTCCACAATAGGAACTTAATACCTTCGATTAAAGATAGAGAAGGAGGGATTTCAATCGTCTCACCACATTTCTTAGTGGTATTTATTCATTATTAAGGTTTGCGTACTTTAAGGAATAGTTCAGGAATAGGGATTAAACCAGTAAAATATAGTAGTACTACTTCAACATTGTTCGGTATTAATTTTCACCAAGTTAAAAACAGTTCATAATTAACGTATCCAGAATTATAGACTACCTCTTTCATTTTAAAGGTTACCACTTTTTACACTTACTAATAAACACTACTTACAGCTCAGAACAGTTTGACAAAATTAGACGCCTTCGTTTGGCAAGACTGTAGTGTATCGTTGCACTGACAATAAAAAATGGCCACAGTAAGGCACGCTTGCTACTTAAGTATGTGCACAATAGACAGCATAACCCCAGTTCAATTTTATCAACCATACTGGTAAAATTCCACTCTGACATCATACTAGATTGAGAAAGAAAGGAAGTTTAAGAAGCATCTTAAATGGCGCTTACATAAGACAGGCCAAGCATAAATGAACACTTAACTGAAATAAATTTAATCTCTATGATACTGTCGGAAACAGATTTTCTAGTTTATCTTTAGAATGTGAAAAAACAAAGATTACAGTTATTATTTTCTGCATCCAAAACAGATTGTCGGAGATGCATCAACCCGCCAAGACTACCATAAACCTCAAGCAACTTTGTGCTGCTCCATTAATTGTGTTCAAGTACCTGTTAGATACAAATCATGTACTATCTGTGTCAATGCAAGTTATAGAACTATTAAAGCAATTTTAATAGTGCCAGACTGCCAGGTAACTCATGCAATTTAGGTCCACCATCAAAAACACATGGAAACGTGCTGGTACTCTTTGACAAAGAAATCTTGTTGAAGCGAGGTAACTATGCATCTGTAAATCTGGATCAGAAGTATATTACATTATATTACAGCACTCTGAGTGGATTTGAGTGATTCTAGCACTAATTTAAACTAAATTTCTACCAGGCGAATGACCAGAAGGAGAAAGCTAATTAGAGAAAAAATGATTGATTTTGGTCTGCAGTGACAGGGGAAAATGTGGACTGCAGGCTCATTAGATGATGATGTCTCAGAGAGGTCTGCTTGTTTAGGTTTTTACAATAAACTTTCCACTTATCAAAAAACAAAAGAACGAAGATAGACTTTCTTAGGTCCTAAAATTTTAATTTAGGTCCACTAATTTTTTCCTTCTCCAGTTTCCCCCAAATAGAGTTTTGTTATTTCTGTTTTTCTCTCGTCAAGTTGTTATTTCTATAAATATTATGAAGTATAATGAATCCCTGTGTTCTTTGGTTTTCGCTTTTTAAATTATAACTTGTTCTATTCAGGTTCATTGAAGTAATGTAAGTGTCTTTGTATTATACTTGATGTGAACCAATCTCCAATCCTAAGTTTACAAGTTTTAGGGCCATCCTTAGGATCTGCACACTTAATTTCAAGAAGAGAACTAAGATGCTGACTGATTAAATATATTAGATCTTTTGTCTTACCTTACAATCCCTCTTAAACCCAAATAAGATAATTTCACAGGATGGAATTAGGTAGGCTAACAAAGCTTCATCTTCACGTCTATGTACACACTTTTCACCACAACAACATCAATTGGGAATGAGAGACTTTTCACCGTTTGGTGTACATTGGAGCCTCCTGTTGTATATAAGTGTTTGGTAGCAATAAGCAAGAAACATCTTGAATTTCCAAATCTTACTATTTGGTGCTTTAAAGCTCATACAAGGTATCTATTAGAGATTGTTAGTAAAATACAAGAGTCTTGACCATCTGTTTTTTTCAAACCACCACTGCCTATTGTGAACCATCTCACAACTTGCCAACCCATACCCCGGCATCTCCCTCACCTAAATGTTTAGTTACATTTTATTGGCTTAACATATGGCTGATTTTACTTGCTTGTCTGTAACAAATAAATGGCTAGACCATAGAGTTGCACCCGATCCTCCTATATTGCATCTTATCTTATTGAATTTGAATCCAGACATCCCCAAGTGGGCGCTAAAGGAACTTCTCAAAGATAGGAAATCCGTTACGTGATAAAGATCATCTTCCAACTTGTCAATCTATAAGAGAGTAGTCACCCCCAGCAGTTAATTATTGTCCCTCCCAACATATCTGAGTGTTGTTTTGAATCTTAATTCCCTTTAGATTACTTCCGTGATACTAATGTATGTCTGATTGTTACGCCAATTGATTACCAATTAGGTTAACTCTTGATAACTCCACTATGCTATGTCACTGGTCCATGGAAAATATTTGAACTGAAGTCTCCCATTCGCAGATCACCTCTTGAACAATACTACAGCAACATACACTTTGACTGAACTACTTACAGATCTATAGTTTGTAAAAAGAAGAAACTGCCTTAAACTATGAGGTAGCTTTTGTTATTCCGAAACTACAAAATGAATAGGAATATTCGGGAAATAACTTTCAATTTACACCGGTGTAGTAATACTAGAGCAGAAAGACAAAAATTGGCTAGAACCTATTAGTGCCTTAAACACCAATCATTATGCTAGGCTTAAATTGACGAAACAGCTTTGATCATACAGATTAAATTTTACTATGTAGAAAACAGGTATGAGAAGGTTTAGAATAAGAAAGAAGAGTAAAACAAAGAGAACTGCAAGGCGAGACATATGAATAGTTCCCACGAATAAAATGACTGTCTATTTCATATAACACCACTCAAACTCTGAAGACCTATGATTTCTCCCACTCAATGCACATTTATTTTCATCAACAATGCAGGATTGCTAACTTAAGATGTATTATATTATCAATCAAATACCATAAAAAAAGAAGGTGGAATATAAGAAACCTACAATGCTGCAAAATGTCCCACTGGAGGTTTGGAAGTGCTGCTGACATCACCCATCTTTTCCATTCCTCCCTATAAATCCCCAATTCCTTTTTATCAACCAATATCAACAAACAAAAATAATATTTAACTAGAACACCCCTCAAGTTCACCAATGAAAAAGCAAACAACATTCTCTCTATGCACAAAGAGCATGCTGAAAAGAGCAATTCCAAATGCAGAAGACACAATCATGTAAACAAAGTCAAAAACTTCTTTCCGAACAAAATCATCTTATTCTTCTATCCTAAAACGGAACAAGACTCACAAAGAAACTACTAGCGATCCTGACAAGAACGTTGGAAGGTACCATGATACAGCTCGCAGCAAGCCCGCACGTTAACTGTCAAGTGAGAAGTCAATCGAGTTCCAGCCACCACATTATGCAACGGCAAAAATGACTGAGTACACCCCAAAGCTCCCAATGTCCTAACCAGATATAATAATAAAAACTTGTGAGGAAACAAATGTGAAATACAGTATTGATGGAAATTCTTTTTTTGATTAGGAAAAGTAATACTCATATTGATGGGGTTCTTAACAAAAAAAAACGCCTCAATCACAAACTAGCTGCAGTGGTCAGTGTGAATCTCCCACATCCATTCTGCTATATTTCACCTATCTAATTCTAGTTTAACTTCACATTTAATAACAATAATTGATATGCCTCAATCACAAACTAGCTGTAGTGGATCAGTACAAATCTTCCACGTTCATTCTACTATAATTCGCCCATCTAATTTTAGTTTTATCTCACCATTCAATAACAACAATCAATACGCCTCAATCCAAAACTAGTTGGAGTCCGCTAGTTAAATTTTATACATTTAGTCCTCTCTATTGATATTTCCGTTCCAATACGCAATACGTTTGAAAAAAGTTAAATAGAAGACCTGGGACTGGTGAATGAGAAGCGGCGCGTGTTGGAACGAGGGGCGGAGATCGGAGGAGTGCGAACGCGGTTAACAGTTGGAGATGAACGGGAAGTGGAAGCTCTAGCGACGGAAGTGAGTGATCTGGTGACGGAACCACGCCAAGCCATAGCTGCTGAATTCTGTGGATTTCTTCCAAACACAGCAAATTGGTCTTTGTGGGTTTAGATTAGGGTTTAGGGTTATACTATGGTGCTGCGCTTGACCAGGAAAATGAACGTGTACTCGCCCAAATGAAACCAGGGAGTACGATCAATTGCATAAATAGTCCCCCTCAAATGGTGTGAATATTTGCTTACAAACTAAAGTCTCGTTTGGTACGTTTCTACGTTTGGATTTTAAATCTACATCTTTAATTTTTGTCACGAAGTATTTTTGGTATGCCTAATGTCCCACTTTGAAACTTGTCTCGAAAAGCGCCTGATTCCTAAATGCGATAATGCTATAAAAGCATGAATTTAATATCTTATTCTATTAGAGATAAAAAATGTACAAATATCACGTTCTCATAACCAAAATCAATCAACTGAAGCTCAAGCTTTAGACAAAATCACAAAATGTACAAATGTCACACTCTAATGACCAAAACAAATCAGCTCTTGCTCAATCTTTAGTTCATGTATTTAATGGAGATGTTGAAGCGGTAAACATAACACCTATAAAAGGAAAAGACAACATTGTATAGCCATATGCAAGAAAACTGTAACTTCTAACTTACTACATTTGATAGCAATTTTTTATGAAGAGATTTTAGGGAATTTAAAATAAAAAAATAAAAAAATAGGCAATAGACCTCCATGAAAATAATAATCAGTAAATATAGATTATATATATATATGTTACAAAATGATATATTTTTATATATATTTAACTAACGATTGTAATTATTTTTAATTGATCGGTCAAATATGTAACTTGTCCATATTCTTATCGAATTGATCTTCTCGATCTATATTATTTGTCCCGGCCTTAAGTTGTCCACCCAAAATAAGCTTTATAATAATATTGAATTTTTGTGGACATATTTTGGTTGAATTGACCATCATACTATGACTAACAAGCGTTATTTTCCATAAACATATACCCAAAAATAGAAAATAGAAGTTGCACACACTTCATCAAAATATGATAGCTTTATTTCCCATAAATATACACAAGCTTACACAATATATTAGTATTACATGAAATAGGTAGTTATAAGTCACTTATATATATTATTATTACTAAAAACTTTTCCCAGGAATCAAAGGCAAATCTACCTCATCACACCATTCCACAAGCCTTGTCTCATAATATGAACTTTTGACATTATTTGGCCAATAACTTAACCATACTTGACCCCCTACTCTCCATTTCAACACACTTCCTTCCATTTCTTTGCTCAATCTCCATCCTACTTCTTCACCACATTCCTCCCCAGCAAATACCAAACCACCCTTCTTACTGAATGCCCTATTCCCTCCAAAATATCTTCCTCTAAAATTGTTCATAAGTTGATTATTCTTATCATCCCCGTTTACCGGCTTCCACGTGGCGATTTCACAGCCTGACACGTGGTCGCATAATATCGCTTCGTATACAGCTGCATTCCCTTCTGCTTCTTGGTCCCACCTCCAATTTTTCATCTTTGATTTTGTTGCCATTTTTGCCCTTGTCTTCACTTCTGGTTGTTTTGAGTTTCCGAAATTGCCCTTTAAGACTCTTTGCATTTCGAATTCGCGTTCGACGTTGTAAGTGGACCGGCCCAAACTTAACCCGCCAACATAATTAGCACCAATTTCTGGCCCAACCCAAACTCGAATCCTAGATGGAAAATGCTTCTCTTGCAAATAAGAATCTTCTTCATCATCATCATTTTTGTTAAAGCCCAATCTCACCACACCAAGACGTATGTTATCCAAACGAGCCCTAACTTGGATAAACCCATCATAGAATCCAACTGTATATTCAAATTGTATCACAGCCTCAAGCTGCTGATGGGCCAGTGTATATTTTAGTGCAATTTCTTTCGATTCAATAACAGGAAATTGAAATTTGTCAAAATTCATGCGCGTGGGTTTCATCGCCTTCACAGCCGCGTATCCTTTTAACATCCACAACCCGTGAGCCTCCGTGGCGTATGAAAATCCTAAGTAATGAGATGCTAACGGCGTTAACGACTTTAATCCTACGCCGCCAACTTCTCTTAAAATCAACCATTTTGCTAACATGTACCCAAACGTGCGCATGAAACAAAGTTCCACGTCAGTCCCTACGGTTATAAAGAAGGTTCGCAGGACAGGCGCGTGCTTGCACGAGAAGGCCTCAAGGTTCGGAGCTAGCAGCGAGTGGAAGTATAGAGACCCCACTGCCGGAGGCGCGTCGAATGCAAACATCCAAAAAAGTCGCGTTAGGAAGATGAGGTTGAAGAAGCTTGAGAATGATTCCTGTGAGTGGGAATCGAGGATCCATGAAACCGGGTCGGGTTGGAGCTTCTGGAGGTGGGAACGTGGGCATGCGCTATCATGCGCCGTGGGTGAACGTGAAATGATTTCTTGAAGAAGTTGTAGAACAAGTGGCAAGAATGGCTTGTCCGATGAAAGATGACACGTGTCAGAAACCCAGATGGTCACCTCTTCTTGAGAGGTGTCATGAAACCCCAACAAACATATAGAGAAAACCAATGAAGAATTTGTCTCTGTGTTATTAGGGTCATGTTTTTTCTCAGCTTTGAATTGAATTGATTGATTGGAATTGGTTATGGAAGTAGCAAGATTATAAATGAGAAAGGAATCATCATTCTCGATACTCCATTTTTCTGAGTCAAGAAGTTCACATATCCAAGACCAAACATCCATAATTTGTGTTTGATTTTGTTATGTCTTAATTTTCCTTTTGGAAGTTTAAGGTTATACTTGTGTGGGAGCTAAAGGAAAGAATTTATAAAGTGAACGAGTGAAGAGAGAGTGGCCAACATGGAGGCAATTTTGTTCGAAAGAATTAGTGGTTATAATTTATTGCATTAAATGTTCCATATATGTTTAAAAGATTTTTTCTGGTAAATATTTTTCTATTTTGACTTGTATTTGGAGAGAAGTGAATTATTGGGGAAACATACAATTACAAATATTGTTTTTTCTTAGGGTACTATTAGTTAATTGGGATAGAGACTTATGTGGTGTAAATAGGAGGGACGTCGAAGTCATGCATGCAAATATGCCAAATTTCTATGAGATTTAGAAAGAGTGTGTGGAGAGTTGGCAACCTTTCATGTTTCAATGACAAAACGGAGACATGGGTTTCGACGAGGGCAACATAAATTTAATAAGTAGATGTTTTTAATATTGTATGAGAAGATAATGGTTTATAAGTCATTATCATGAATTGAGGAGGTCATAAGGGTCGATTAGTGTTCATCTAAATTTCTTTCACAAAAAATCATATCGTATATTTAAGATTATTTTTTTAAAAAAATAAACTTATGTACAAGATCAAAATTGATCTTTAGCAGCAATTAATTAACGATAATATAGTTTAATTGCCTCTAAATATATATTTTTAGTGGTGATTAACACTCTTTGTAAAAGTCCCTAAAGCTTATAGCGATATTGAATCTAATATCAATCAACAATGCCGGTAAAAGTTTTATCATTATTTATATTAATGTTTATATTTCTTGCTGCTAAAAACTATTTTTATAGTAGTGATCTTGAATCCCTAAATACAGAAATATAGATTGATTTAGTTATTTAGGAGTTCAAATTTCAAGCTAAGATTCCAATTAGCTCAAATCTCAATCACTATATATATTTTTATATGAAAATTTTGAATCCGCGGCCTATCATATGCAACTGGCTTTTACGGTATACGATATTCCACGCTCAGTTCCTAAAAACGAAGTAAGGACTCTGCTGATATAGACGTGTTATTTAATTTCTAGTACTATCTATGTCAACTAATTGGCGGTAGATTTTCACGGCTTAATTTTTAGAGCGATTTCTTTTTCTTTCCAGAGGAATAAAGTTGAATTCTCCATGCATATATGTTATTGTAAACTTGTAGTCCACGAAAGTGCATGTGATTTCATTAAAAATGGAGTTAAGATTTCAATTTGTTCGTCTTAATTTAATTTAAACAATAATTTAAGAATTTTTAAATTTTTTGATCTTAAATTTAAAGACATCAATAATGTATCAAATGTTCTTTAATATTTTATTAAATATATCGTGTGGAACATAAAAATTAAATATATAGTATTATCCTAAGTATGGTTAATGGCTAAAAGCAATTAAGTCGAAATTGTTATAGTACTATTTAAAATAGACACGTGTCTACCATTTAATAAGGAAATAAGAAGTGTAAAAAATTAAAACGAAATGGAGGGAGACAAAATTAGACTGAGCCAGCCTGGTAGTGGAGAAATACATTAGGTCCAGTACCATGTTGGGTTTTGGCCCTCACTCATGAGACTTTGAACAAATAGTATAATTGGCACTGTTTAAATATCGTCAATATTAAAATATTAAAATATTAATAATCTAATGACTAATGCTACATATTCATAAGAACGAAAAAAATCCAGTTTCACAATTTATGTCTGGCGGGAGAAAATTTTAATATAAATATTATTCAACTTTTACTTATTTTGTTAAATTTTTATGAGTTCAATTAAATTGATAGATCTTATCGTTCAATTAAATTGACAGATCTTATCTTATTTTCATAAATTATGTCAATTTTAATACAATTTTTTTTTTTTAATATCTTGATAATGGTTCACAAGTTATATCAATTATCAATTGACCATAACTTTAAATAGAGTCTTTCATTTTAAATTTAATTTAATGTAGCATTACGTCAATGGTTCAACAATAATCCGGCACTAAATCTGGACCCGACCCATAAGGCTCCACAGGAGTCGGGACTCGGAAAAGTATATCACTGCGTAAACATTTTTTTGCAAATTACGATCGGTACTAAATGATTCTTCAAGAAATGCAGAAAGCTATAGGTGCTTACAGGGAAGTGCTAAGGCTGGTGAGGCGACTACCGAAGGACTCAAGGCCTTACTACGCAAAATACGCCCGAGAAAACTTCGTCAACTACAGAGAAATCGACTCAAATGATCCAAATGCTCTCCAAGAACTCCTTCAACGAACTTACAATCATTCCCTCTGGGTCCTCAAGAAGGTATCTATTAGCACTAAAATAGAGGGACTTGCGGTCTAGCAATTGTACAATTCAGTAGCACCGTTGTTTTTTTAACGTTAATTTTGAATTGGATCGAGTAATTGATAGACTCCTTTGCGATTTCTTGTTGTTTTTCAGTATTCGGTGGACCAATCTGCGGCGGATCGCTTGAAAAATATATGCATTGACTGATAGTTCGTCTTGTCTACCAACTGTTTGTTACTATTTCGCAAAGAGCTTTTGTTCGTTTGTTGCTCTTTCTTTCTTGCTTGCTTCTACTTTAAATTGGGATATTCATAGACAATTGGTATACAGTTTCTGATACTTCATAATCTTGTGTTTCTGTTATTAGGATACAGAAGGCGATAGCTTTTGAAATAGTTAAGTTCTGATAATAACTGTTCAAAATAGAATTCATGAGAAATAACTAATTTTTAGTAAGGTATCTTTTTTTATTTTTGAAGGCTTTAAGTCCAAGATCCATCTATCATATAAATGAGGTCAAGTCAAACTTTCACACGTGATGGACAAGTACTTTGATAGGAAATGGGTGGACAAATGCTTGAAGACTCATTTCTTCTTTTGCACATATATGGGGCTTTAGAAACCCAACACATTTACTGATTTACCAAACTTTTTGAAGCCAATCGTCTTACTTAATAGCGAGGTGCATCGCGATGATAGTCTGGTTGTTATGATAGTTAGACACCTTATTTATTGTCACTTTCTGGTTACAAACTATATGTCACTATCACAGTGTATGATCTCCAGTTTTTATGAGGTGTTAGTGTCACTTAGAGTCTTGCAGTATATTTGCTTATATGGTGTTGAACTACACTGTTGTATTAATATGGTGATGTACCCATGTTGGAGAGACTTCAGTTGTATAGTCAGCTTTAGTCCTAAAGAGTTACTGATCCTGAAAAGGTAGCTTAGTAAGACTTTAAGAGGTTAAACAATTAAAATCTGAAGCCGGCCAACTCTTGGCATAATTAATCACCTTACATTATTGCGTCTCTAAGTATTGTTAGGGCGCTGCTGAATGCTCTGTGTTTTGAGATTGTTCTCACATATGGTTTGCACATGAATCGTGCTAGGGGAGAATGTGTATAGGATCATAAGTTACTATCTGGTTCCAATTTAAGAATCATTGGTTTATGCATGAAGTGTGTATACACTAAAGAAAATAATTGCAGACATGTTCTTTGCTCTACCCAGGTTTCTCTTCGGTCTTTTGTGGGTCGTATTTTTGTATCTAACAACAAAGTTGAAGCTTCCTTCAGTATGGAGAGAAGTTCTATGTTGGACAATGAAATGCCAAAATTATTTTTCTTTAATTAGGGCTTAATAAGTGTGTGAATTCTAGTTTTATGAAATCTTTGGTAATATAACTTCAAACTGCTGATTTTCAACATATCTATCATTCCTAGATCTGGTTGTGTTTAGCACTACAGAGATGTAAAGTGCCAGATCAATATCACATTAAGTTCTACTTTGTTAGAGCTATTCAGCAGCTGGTAGAATTAACTTCAGAGATTGTAGTTTCTTCTGTATGATATATCAAACAAAGCACCCTAATTTTCTTCAGGTTCATGAATTAGTGAAAGTTGAAATGCTTACTATATTAGGCACATTCCATTACAGGCCAATGTGCTTTTATAGGAAGTGTCCTCATTTCTTTCTTTTCTCACTTCTTAATAGATAGATGTTTTTTTTGAAAACCAAACAAGAGTGTAAGTTGTGCTGGTCCTGTTCCTACAGAAATTCAGCAGCGGTTTCCCTTGATGAGTTCAGTTGGGGATGATAGTAGAAAACTGAGGAAGGAACAAACTTTATTTGCTAGTTTTTCGTAAATCACTTGTCAATTGTGCTGATCAAAATAGTGCATAGTGCTTACAATGACAGTTCACTTGTCAAGATGCAAATATGCATTGGTTTATTAGGCTCAATCCGTGTTCTTGTCAATCCTAGGCACCTTGATTTCTACTTCATAGGTGATGCCATCTGTCTTCTACTCATTAGTTATGTCCTGTTTAGAATTTAGATCTATGAGACTTAGATTAATTTCCATGCCCCCCCCTCCCCTCATCTTGTACGTGAACAACATCCTCTTAAACCCCCCGTCCCTCCTCTCTGTCTCTGTTCTCTCTTCAGGAAGAACAGGTGGCTTTATTTCTGTCACTTTGATGTAATTTATTTTATTAAAGATGGTATGTTCTAAAATGAAGAAATATAGAGGATGTGTGAATGCCATGGGTAATGGAAAAGCACTTGTAGCCTACTTCCCAGTTCCCTGATTATAAAAGTGTGATTTTACATCTCTATCATTATGTTTCTTCTTTCTTTTCAATGTATGCATATGTAGTGTCTGTTGAGCAGTCACTTCTACAAGTCGGATGAAGAGGTTTCGGGTGATTTGTAGCAGTGAAGTTCGTGTCTGTATATGTATTAGTTAGTTCCTGCTTTAGCGCCTTGCTTCCATGGACAACTGAAGGCAATATGGAGGCGGTAAGTGGTGACAATGGGTGAAAAATTTACAACTCTATCAAGGTTTGAGTTGAATGTATTTAATCGCACCTGCTTTTAATTATGACTTCTTGATCGCATAATATAGTAATCTGTTCCAAAGATCAAATAGCTGCAACAAGAATGACCAAAGTAAGGTTGAAAAAGAGTAATGATATCTTTTTGGATCCTTAATTAGCTGCCTTTAGTTGTATTCGAATTTATTGCAGCCTTTAGAGCATGAGTATCGAACAAATATACTTATTAGTACTATAATCTTGCTCATTTACATGCACTAAACACAAGGTCAAGTGCTTGGGTTTTGGACCAGCAAAGAGTAGAATATACGGTATATTGAACCCTTTCTCGCACTTGTCAAACATTGTCTTAGATTTGCCTCGGACTTTTATAATCTTGTCCACGTGCAAAAATCACCGTTCTGAACGTAATTCTATGCGATTTTAATACTCAATTGATAGTACTTCTACTATTACTTCCTCGGTTCCTAATTACTTGTATAATTTTTCTTTACTTGTCTATTTTGACAAATCAAGAATTTCATTTTTTACTATTATACTCTCAATTAATTAATTTTGAAAAAGGTAGAACTTTTTAAAAATTTTAAATTTTTATCATCTACTTCATAATTAATAGGGTTAAAATGGTAAACTCAATATGTCAATCATTGTTTTCTTAATAAGTGTGTTAATTCAAAAGTGGATAAGTAATTAGGGACTGGGGAGTATTTATGTACTTAAAATCTTAATTAGATTGTAGACTCAATTGAACATGGTACTACGAGATTTAGGACCCGTTTGACCCCAAGAATACTTGAGAAAAATTTGGGGAAACATTTGGGAAGTGGTGTTTGGTCATATAACTTGACAAATATATTTGCCAAGTATCCCAAGTTTTCAAATACTAGAAAAAATTAGTATTTGGGTCAAGTTCTAATATTTGGAAATTTTAAACAATTCAAAAATTACCCCAAACTTTTATATTTTATAAAAAATACTCATTATTTATTAATTCCAACCAATATTTGTTACTATCTCCTCTGAAAAAGTTTGAGAGATAAAATTGAGAAAAAAAGAACAATTTGTGTTTAATGGGTTATAATTATAATTGAATCAGTGACAAGTTTTAGTATGCGATTAGTGTATTGTCTTGCCTATATTGTTATTTTGTTATTGTTGATTGTTATCAATTATATTATAAGATTATTTTTTAACGGAACATATTCATTATAAAATGACAATATAAATTTATAGGTATTTTAAATAATTTTCAGAACTTATGGGTATAAATTATATTTTTTAAATAGTCAAATATTTTTGGGAAAATTTGAGGCCAACACATGGTGAAATTTCACTAAAAACTTCACCCAAATATAATTTGCCAAGAATATTTGAAAACTTAGGGCTAAATACTAGCTTAATAATGTCCTTACCATTCTTGGGGTCTGAGTATCAAACAGTAAAGAGTTTATGCTATTTGAAGGTTTTCCATCCTATGCAGTACCTTCATTTGTTCTTTAAGTAGCTTATCTTGGTGGGGTAGGGAGATTTCGGTAGACCTTCTATTAAGAAAAAATGTAATCAATGCAAGAAACTATAAGAAAGAAAAAGAGACATAAAATAACAATGTACAAAATAAGTGTAGCAACTGATATTAATATACATTTAGAAAAAAAGAAACTACGTGATATCTAAATCATACTACTAGCAGTATGATAATACTTGACTGTTTATTAATGTTATATCCTAATTTTCAACCTCCATATTTTTCTATCCTAGCTTGTTTAGTCAAAATTTTAAATTAGAAATATTGGAAAATAACAATTTGTATTTGACTAATTAATTTAATTTTTTTTTTATTGATAAATAAAATGACATTTGTGCTTGACCAATGTTTCATTTGCTATTGTTCAAAAGTATGTATTTTTTAAAAATAAACGGGCCAAACACCAAACCACTGTAAGTACTTTCTCCGTTTATTTTTAGTGGTCAGATTATTGTGCTTTTTGAAAATCAATTTGATTAATAATAAGTACTATTGATGACTACCCCTTCATTCATAATGAGTGTTGATGATCAAATAAAAACCAGCAAAGTTTTGTTTTGTTGCGTTCCCAAAACAAAAACTTTGGGAGTGTGGACGAGAGAAGGTTAGCACGGTTTCTCGGGTGAATTGTTTGACTGAGACAATTACAGTACAGTAGCGACGATACTACCGAAGCCAAAGTCCCCATTTATTTTTGCAACGGCCGTAACGTCTCCACTCAATTTTACACGACAGACACGTCATTGTTTCAAAACTCATTATCTTATTACGTGGAACTCCCTCTTTATTTCCTTTTTATTTATACTAAAAAAACTACATTTTAAATTTAAATAATTACATATTTCCTCCGTTTCAATTTATTTGAATAAATATTTTGATATTAAAATTTAAAAATGTACCAAAAAGCCAAACGGTCCTACTAGTAAGAAGAGAACAACAGAGTGCATATATCTATGTTTGTCCCCGTCCATGTTAGTAAAAAAAAACTTTAAAAAGAAGCTTCCGTCGTTTACTCCCATAAACAAATCCCCCTTTTCTCCATCAGAAAATCCAGCAGAGCTAGTGTCAGATAGAGCAATGGCGGGTGAAGAAGAGAGTTCACTGGACGGAGGAACCTATTCAGAACTATTGTTTGCCGACGATGATGATGGCCTAGCAGGATGTTTCAATTTCACTACTTCATCTTCCCCAAAAATGCTCTGTTTTGGTACTGATACTCCTATACTTGAAACTTGTTCTGTACAAACACCAGAACAAAAAACCCCAAAATCTGAACTCACATGCAGTGGAGATTCACCATCTGCTTGTTCAAGTAGCAACATCAGCAAGCCTAACAACTCCAATGTATGTAAGCATTTTAATTTTGTACTAGCAATTTTTTTGAGTTTCTGGAGTATTTGTCCTTTGTGCAGAAAAAGCGAAATGGGGCAGAGAAAGAATCGGTTGAAAAAACAAAAGGTGGAAATCAGAGAAATTGCAAGAGGACAAAGATGGTAGAAAATTCAAATGTGACAACTCATCATGCAAAGGTCAGAAAACAGATGAGTCACAAATTTTGCATCTCAATTTCTTCTTTGTAATTTTAAACAATAATAATAATGTAATGCAGGTTAAGAAAGAGAAGCTTGGTGAAAGAATCACAGCATTACAACAACTTGTATCACCCTTTGGCAAGGTTCATTTGAATTCCTCTGTAATTAATTATAGTGAATGATGGTAATATTAATGGTGACATTAAAATGGATGTGAAAATGCAGACCGATACAGCATCAGTGCTACATGAAGCGATGGGATATATCAGGTTTTTGCACGATCAGGTTCACGTCTTGTGTTCTCCTTACTTGCAGCGCCAGAGACAGTCTCCCTCTTTACGTGTAAGTACTTTCATTTTGACCAATTCACTTTTCACTAAAAAGTCCTCTCTTTTACTACTGGACTAGTTACTAGTACAACAACCTCCCTTTTTATTGTCTTGGAGTTAAGAATGTGAAATTTTCATTTCAAATACACTGAAATTATTTCACAAAAAAGTGAATAATAACTTTTTTGGCCAAACTTGTACCAAGTGACAAGGGTTTTTAGCTAAAAATTAAGTTGCTACTTGCTATGCTCTTATGTCATTTTTATCTTTAACAAGTCTCTAATTTTAACTAACTTTCAATTAACACGACCACAAGCATTTTAGTACATTCTAAAAAAAAAATCGTTCAAAAACACAAAATTCAGAAGTCTTTGTTTACTTTTTTAAAATTTTATCCAGTTAAAATCAGACAAACAAATTAAAACGAAGAAAACATGATTTATTATATATATACTAATATAATATGCATTCAAGGATACTATCAATTAAACTTATAATAATATACATTTACCGTAAATGAAATGAATTGCGACCATGACCTCTTATGGTAGAGGTAGCCATGAGTTAATTTCTTTTTCTTTATTCTATCTTATTGGATAAAGTTACTCGATATATATCATGATGAGAGGAGGTAATAGATACCCTGTAAAAATAGTTAAGTTAAGGTGCACCGAGCTTATCATAACAATAGATAAATTTATATATGTAATACTTTTTAACATGTTATAAGTTAATGTGACACAGGAGGGCGGGGAAACGGAAGCATCGAGAAATGAGGTGTTGCTGAGGAGCAAAGGACTTTGTCTAGTCCCAGTAGAGCTCACTGTCCATGTAGCTGATACTACTCTCAACGGCGCTGATTTTTGGTCACCTGCCGCCATGATGAACAATAATATTACCCAATGAACAATCCCTTTGCTCTCCTTTTTCTTGTTTTGGTGGGTTGATATATTGTAGCTCTCCCATTTTTGGATGTAAAAAACTAAAAAGCCATGATCAAAACCAGTAGGTAGCAGCAGGTTTTTGAACGCCGATAGAAAACATGGGGGTTTGAAACGTAACACTGCTGGGTGTTGGAAATTGTACAACTTCTAGGGAAATGGGAAAGTGTTACTCTTTTCAGTTCGAAAGGGATTCGTGGATTTAATTATTCTTGTTTCCCTAGTTACAATTTTAAAAGTGGTATAATTACTCCTATAACATCATGGAGGAATGATTTTGTAGTGCTTAATAAATTCAAGTTTAATTTTACACTTAAAAGTTTCTGAGGTCATAAGAGATCATTTTTTCTATAAACACGAGGGGTAAGATAAATCATTCGTATCATGTTACTCATTAGTTTCATAAAATCACTAATTAAATGATGAATTAATGGGAAAAACATAATTAGAACGTTAGAATTTCAGCCCCGTGTAGAAATCTAGTGTTAATCGTTCAAAATCGAGTTTAGAATAATAAATCACAATTACGGAAATATCAGCACCTAGTACCAGGCAAACTCATATAGATTATAGGCCAATGTGGAAGTGAAAGAAGTGTTTTTGTTTTTATATTTATTTTTAGTCATAAGGTTATTAATCATATAATAATGTTATTATTTATAGTCATAAGGATTTAATAAAATGTTAATAGTGTATTTACAATATCTTACTTTGAATATTATTATAAAAAAACTAATTTAATAATATCAAACTTTGAGTATTTTAACTCAAAATTCTAATACTTCTGTAAGAAAGTAAGTAATTTTTGTTATATAAAAAACCGAAAAGGGCCTAAAATACCCCTCAACTATATGAATTGGTACAAAATTACCATTCTTTTACCTTTTGGGCCTAAAATATCCTTGACGTCAACCTTTTGACTCTATTTTGCCCTCTCTTGACGTCAACCATTTGGCTCTATCTTGCCCTCTCATTTTTAATAGTCCAAATTCATTAATGACGTGTCACTGTTCTATTGGCTACCCTAATAATTAATTAAACTAATTAAAAAAACCATATACCCACCCAAAAGCCCCACCCGCAAAACTTACCCCAATATTCTAACCCCACCTTCATCCCCAAACCTGTTAACCTAAAAAAACATACCCTCCAAATTCAAATCTCCTCTCTTCCTCCTCTATGAAAGCTCACAAGAACTCAAATGTCCAGATCTCTTTCATATTCAAATTGAAGAAGCACAGTATTTCCGGGACAAGCAGAACAGAGGGAAAAAAGAAGTGGCAAATCGAGAGCTAGACTCTAAATTTTTGCAGCACCTTTGTTTTCATTTGCACTAATAATGAGCTAAAACCTCGTAAATAAGCTTATGCTTTTGCGCATAATTTACATGCATATCTTTACTTATATCATACAGACATGCTATGCATTTCTACATGTATACGAAGCACTAAACCAAGAACACTAACTGGTTTAGACCAACAATGTAAGACTATAGTTGGGAAGAAAGTGGACAAGTTCTACTTACTAAATCCATATTATGAGTGTGCTAAAGCTTTTGGAAGGTTACTGTAGTTGTTTTGTGTAGTTGTGCTTTAGTTTGGGGGGAAGGTTGGGTTAGAATATTTGGGTAAGTTTTGTGGGTGGGTATATGATTTTTTTAATCAGTTTAATTAATTATTAGGATAGCCAATAGAACAGTAACACGTCATTAATGAATTTGAGTTGTTAAAGATGAGGGCAAAATAGAGCCAAAAGGTTGACGGCAAGGGCATTTTAGGCCCCAAAGATAGAAGAAGGGTAATTTTGTATCAATTCGCATAGTTGAGGATTATTTTAGGCCCTTTTCCGTATAAAAAATTGTACTCCCTCCCCCTCCTCATAAACTTCAATATTGTCTACGTGAAAATAGAATTATAAATTTGCTATTAAAAATATTTTTGGCCTAAAGAATTACAGGGTCTAAAACAAAGATTGATGTCATTTTTGAAATAATGTGCATACATGTATATGTAACAATTAACATTATGGCTCAATATATCGTAAATGTGCTACTAACACCTTCACTGGTTACATTTTGAGTTTTGACACATTATAATTGTCTTTTCTTTTCGTAATATGTTAAAAATATTTAACATATTATAATTATCTTTTTTTGATAAACTTTAATTTAAAAGTGGATTAACCTAAGAAGTACTGGAATGCAAGGTAACATAACAATATGAAATTATGAGATGAAATTAAAGTTTAATTTAGACATGCGATTTAAAAATTTTGTGTTCTGTATTTTCTCATAAACATAAGAATTTCATAAGTTGTAAAACTATTAAAATAGTCCCAATAATTTATTCAATCTTACCAAATAAACAAAAATTTATAAAATAGCATAATAATTATTACAAAGTCATTGTGGTCAGTCTTGTTCACTCAATATAGATGAAAAACTATTTTTTTTTATCAAACATTAAAGTAGTAGTAATAAATTTGGTTGATAAATAAATTTGATAAATAATACCCCCTCCATTTCATATTAATTGAATTGTTGAGGTGTTTCACATCCTTTAAGTAAAGAAGATTAAGACATAAATTAGGCATAACTTTCCATTTTTACCCTTATTAATTATTGTCAAATTTATGATTAAAATAACTAAATATTAATTAATCACTAATTCCAATACTAACTAATGAAGGGTAAAATTGGAAGAACACTCTAAAAGTAGTCTTGAAAACTGAACAATTAAGTTAATTTGAAAAATGAAAAATGTCTCAACAATTCAATTAATATGAAATGGAGGGAGTAATGAATTTGTTGAATATAAATGATAAAGTGGGAATTGATTTAAAGTAATGATAAATTTTATGTTGGTGAGAGTAATAAATTTTAAAAAGTAATGATATGATTATAAATTTTATTTACATATGAAATAAATGTCTAGTAGATATAAATATGGAGTTGTTTTTAACAAAATATAAACTTGTGGTCAATTTTTATATTTGAAAAATTCCAAATCATGATATGTAATTCTCAAATCAGGATTTTTGGAGAATATAAAATTTCATCTCATGATATGAAATTATGAGATGAAATCAATGTGAAATTGCATGTCCAAATGTTAATTTCATTTCATAATTTCATATCAGGATAATATTACATGGTCAAACGCCTATTAAATGTAATACTCCATCTACGTCAAAGGATATTAACTATAGAATAAAAATACTAATTGAAAACAATTCTTTTAAATGTAATACTCTATCTACGTCAAAGAATATTGACCCTAGAGTAAGAAAGAAAAAAGAAAAAAGCTTAAAAGGATGTGTCTTTTAATGCAATATGTACATTAACCATTATGTAGTATCTTCTGAGTTAATTTCCTACCGAAGATATATTAATTATAATGTAATATTTTTTGAGTTAATTTCGAGCAAAAAATATGTTAATTATAATGTAATATCTTTTGAGTTAATTTCGAAGATAGGATCATCAAAAAAATTTAAGATAGACTATTACGTTGATTTCATCTCACATTTTCATATGATAATATCGCATGGCCAAACGCTTACTAAACGTAATATTCTATCTACATTAATGGATATTGACTATCGAGTAAAAATGTGAATTGAAAACAATTCTTTTAAATGTAATACTCTATCTACATCAAAGAATATTGACCCTAGAGTAAAAAAAAAAAAACTTAAAAGGGATGTGTCTTATGTACATTAACCATAATGTAATATCTTTTGAGTTAATTTTGAATAAAAGATATATTAATTATAATGTCATATTTTTTTAGTTAATTTCAAATCTTCTAAGTTAAGTTTGAACATAAAATACACTAATTATAATGTAATATTTTTTGAGTTAATGATCATCAAAAAGGTTTAAGATGGAGTATTAGTGGATTATGCATTGATCATCCAAAAATATAATTCTTGTTACCACGTTAATTCTTGGAATGAAATGAGTGCACATAGAATGGAACGAACGAATATATAATATTTTTATAAAAAGTTCAACGAGTAAGCATTAAACATGTCCCTTTCCAATTAGGAAAAAGAAAAATGGTTTGAGTTGGATTCGGTTCCCCTCCATTATCGTTCCCTCCATTTCGTAAGTGCACATCAAGATTATACTACATTAACGAAATATGATAAGAAACTATGATTATAATATTTGTTAATGTAGTATAATCCTGACTTTGAAAATTTAAATAAAATACATGTGTCTCATCCAGATATGCACGACGAAATGGAGAGAAAAGGTAATGGAGAGGAGCCAAATCCGTTTGAGTTAAGCGACCCGATTTTTGTGGAGTTTTTATTTTTTTATACTATTTTTTAGCATAGTATTCTCAAAGACATGCATTTATCTTTATATAGTAATAATATTATTTATAATCTTAAGGATTTAATAAAATGTTGGCCATATATTTGTGATATATTACCTTAGATATTATTATAAAAAAAAAAAATTAATGGTACGGAGATTTGAGCATTTAAACTCAAAATTCTAAACTTCTGTTAAAAAGTATATAACTTTCTAATATGATTTATTTATTTATTTTTACTTTTTTCCCTTCACAATCTTCAATATTATCTATGTGAAAAAAAATTGTTCTTCAAATTTTTTTGGGCCTCAAATGTTTTAGGATCTAAAATCAAAGGTTTACTAGTTTCAGTAGGGAACGTAGCCGCTCGCGCGCGCTTTAAGATATATGTGTTAGAATCAATTTTCTTTCCGATTAATTATATATTTTACTATATTATATTGTTCAATCTTATCATTATCTTTTGGTTTAATTGTAGGGAGAAGGGTAAAAAATACTCATCAACTTTTGTTTAATAGATAACTTTACCCTATGTTATACTATGCAACCATCCATAACTCCGCCATCTACAAATTTATTATGTGTATCTTTCAATTGGATGAAAAACTCCAAATCAAGTAAAATTACCCGTTTTTCTTTAAAAATAACATATCACCCAATTTTAACCCATGTCCAATCCTCTAACTATCTTAACCCATGTCCGACCGATCCTCTAACTATATTGGCCCAAATAAATTAAGCCCATGTCCGACCCTTCTAAGTTTGCCTTGCTATGAGTAGTAATGATAGCCATGATTGCACTTGAACATAATGCAAGTTCATTTTGTTTTAGTATTTGAATAAAAAAAATATGGAGAATGATGGAGTATGTAGAAATTCGTTTATACTCCATTAAAACACAATATGAAAGGGTATGTCATTTCATTAATGTAATATGAAAAGGTTAGCCAAAAAATTGATAAACTCATAACAACATAGTAGGCTAATTTATTAGATTAGAAGTAATATCAAATTAATTAAAGTTTTTAAAATTAAGAATCAATTATAAGAAAGATAAAATGAAGTCTTTAATATAGTGCATTGTGACTATATTAACAAATTGAACAAATGTGAATGTTTATTTTCCTTATCTTCTTTTCCTTTACACCTCTTCATTGCCTTAATACTTTTACATTGCCTTTTTTAAAAAAATTGCAACAATAAATTAAAATATGAAAAGAAAAAATTCAAATAAAGAAGAAAAAAGATAAATAGATTTATTGGTCATAGAAAAGTGCACATCTCATTGTCTATGCCTAACTTTAATTATTATATATAGATTTAGAGATAGAAATAATAAACTTATTCATCTAATTAAATTAGGGAACAACTCCAAAAGAATAAGATCTAAAATTTCAAAATTTAAAATAAAATCTTACAAAGACTTAAATAATAATAGAATTTAGTGTTGGACTTTGCTCAAAGATCCCTTTTCTCCAACAAGACATCAAGGAATTAAGAACATGACCTAGCGAATTAATTGGCACACTCTTCCGGAAGAGTGTTGTATTTGCTCCGTCTTTATGCTTGGAACAAAATTTCTTACGCAAATACATCTCCAAAATCACGGCATGCTTGATCACCTGTACAAAAAAAATATGAACCTTGTGGTTTCCATTATAAAAACATAAACAAATATTGCACATGTTGAATCATACTCACATATATGACGACGGTATGCTATGTCATTATTCCTCTACAAACAACACACTTCTCTTTCCATTGTGAGCAACAGTATCCTCCAAGAAGATCACCTAGGCCCTAGACTAATTGCACCTACTTAACATAATGCCATTACAAAACTTACATTATGTCATTAGAACATGACATTAGAAAGAATAGCAATTATAGGAATCTAAATTAGAACTAGATCATGCTATTCTTATTTTTCGAATAGTGAAGGTCCATCACCATAAACGCTTCATTTTGAAAAATGAAATTGAATATCTCATGATTTTATTCAAGTTTTCTAAATTCTTGATTCTTGATTCTTGATTCATATTGAAATATCTAATAGAATACATGAAGTCTTTAAAAGGTTAAAAACACAATAAATCAAGAAAAAAGAAAAAAATAAGAGAGCATAACAATATGATAACAAAAGAAAAAGAAGCTACAAATACATCTTTAAATCATGGCTTCCTCGAAAAAATTAGCACATCATTTTCCTCCATTCTTGTCACAAGAAAATCCAAGCTTTTGCAACTCAAAAGAAAAAATGTAAAATTAAAAAGAATAAGCTTGTAAATGAGTTTCTGGTAAAAATGAGAAGCTACAAAATTATGAGAATTTTATGAAAATATAAAGAATAATGGAAGGTAAAAAGGTTTGTAACCGATTTGAAATTATAATGATTAATTAGTAAAACTCAATTAACAGGAAATAAATGTGATTGAAATTTATTCCAATTTAAAAAGTATTTTTTAAAATAAAACGGAAGTGATATGAGAGAAGGAAGAGGAAGGGTCTTAGGTAAATTAATTAATTAATAGTATTAGGGATGAAATAAAAAGATATCTTTAATTTTTTGTTAATTTGTATGGCAAAAAATTAAATGAAATTGATTGAGATAAAAATTAATGGGGAAAAAACGTTTATGGTAATAAGTAAAAGAGAGATAAATAATTATTTTATTTTTAGAAAGTTGTAGATATAAAAAGTATAATATT